>WTSP01027854.1:0-32212 GCA_025331215.1 Actenoides lindsayi | reverse complement strand
AAGATGAGTATGAGAAAGAGTAAGTAAGTAGATTTTGAGATGGATAAGGGAAGAGGGAGGGGAGGGGGGAGGGAGCGGGGGGGGGGGGGGGGGGGGGGGGGGGGGGGGGGGGGGGGGAGTGGTGGTGGAGAGGTAACACACAAACACAAAAAGACCCCAAACCCACACACCCAGAAATACACTATTTTGGGTGGATGGTGCAGGTATTACTGGATGCCTCCATTACGAAGTGCTTTCTAGCACTTGTCTAATAAAGGGTTCCCCCTTCCCTTCTGCTGGAAAGCAAAGGAAAAACAAAGCTAGGTGAAAAGATGATGGAGAGATGACAGAAATGAAGCATCACATCATGGGAACCCATGCTCCAGACTCTCTTACAGGGTATTTTATACCACACTGCAAACCAAGGCAAGCACGTGTCCTTTCTATGCCAAAACAGAGTAGGCAAGAGACACTTGAGTAAGAGCAGCAGCTAGGACAGGCACAGGAGCCAAGGGCCTGGTTGGGTGAATTTTTTTGGGGATCTCATTACTGTTGCCTCCAGGAAACACCTGGGCTGCTGATTTACATATAGAACCCTCTTTAGCACAGTGACTGTCAGATTAGGAGCATTGTCCAACTGAAAAAAACACCCTATAAAAAACTTCAAAAGGAAAAAAAATATACAATCATGTTATGACAATAATAAAGACCATAAATAATCCCACTTTTGTCAAGTTGACTAGACAACTTGGAGAATAGGCAGTTTAGTTGAACAGGTCAACTTGTTCAGGCTTCTGTTTTTTTTAAAAACCAAATAGAAACATGAACTCCATGAAGCACTGGACTGAAGCCCAAACTCACCTACTTGTGCAGTAGGGGTGTCTACTGATGGGACTGCTAACCAGCAATAGCCAACAGCATATGAGGCAACACTTTTGATGGTTTTTGAACACTTTGAGGCAACAGCTTTGATAGTTTCTTCCTGCTTGTGTGGTGATGGCATATGAAAACATGTGGCTCAGAAGGATTTGTCATCAGGAGTGAAGCAGAATCTGACTCCCAAGAATAGCATGCACATTAAGGATGCTAAGTTATTTTAGTGCATAAATATTTAATATTCTGGATCAGAACTACTCACTTTCAGGACAGGGTATACTAGTGCCACCCAGACACACAAACAGCAAGCAGAAGCCAGCCACAACTTTCCCAGATCAGAAATAGCCTGCGTCTTAGGCAAGGACATTGATTTTGCACTTCTGTGAATGATGGTTGCAAGGGGCTTTCCATATCTCCAAACTGAGCTGTTCCCACCTGAAATTATTGTGCTGCCAGCAGTCAGGGAACTGACAGTCTCTACTTTTGCTAATATGTGGATATTGGCAAGCCTTGGTGCAGGAATTTATGATGCCAGATGGAAGTTTGTAGAGAGGACTATGAAGCAATATCCTGCCACACAGCAATCATGAACCATTCCTGTTTGACTTTCCAAAGGTCTGGGGTAAGTGTGGGTTCCATTTGATGTGATATTTCAGCACTAGTGAACAACCTGTACAAGACAATGAATGGATCTCCTAAAAAACCTCATACTTCCCATATGAATAAATATATCTTTTATCCCTTCTGGTCATCTACACAAAAACTAAGATGCCATGGTAGAAAGAATAAGTCACATGATTTTGTTGGTAATGGCAGAACAAAACTAGAAATCTCAAGTACAAAGGAAAGCAGTAGGCCAGGTAAATGAGGAAGTTCCTGAAGACCTGTCCTGCCTGACCAGCCTTTGGTATTTGCATTTTACCTACAACATCAGCATTAGCGTGACAGGCCCTCCCAGGAAAGTAGGAGAACCCTGTAACTTTCTAAGAGCACTCCTAATCTTTTCTAGTAAACTAAGTAGGACCTGGCTGTGGGCCTAGGCAGTGGTACACAATTCTCCAAACTGTTTATGTATTAATACACTTCCTGGCACTGTTTCAGCCCATGCCAGATAACCTCTCACAAAATAGCCTGGGCACGAGACAGAGAATAATAGTGGCCAGTATGAATTAAACAACATTTGGAGTGTGGGAAAGAATTCAGCTTGCATCCAGATGGCAGCACGATGCATGTACAACAGGTTCTGTCCCGGGTTATTTACAGACATAGACCCTATGGTCAGAACAGGGTGCAGAGTTTCTTCACTGTTCTCATGACTTCTGGTGCACTACTCAAGGCCATCCAGGCTGTTGGGTTGCTTGTGGACCTCTCTCAGGGCAGCTACCTTGGGCCACAAACTGGGTTTGGAGTCTCACCTAATTACAAGAGTGTTATTTGCCATTTATCGGCAGGAATCTCTCTGCCAGTTAGATTATGGGAGGGTATCTTATAGCCTGACAAGCCTAACCGAAGACGACTCGCGCAAAGCTGAAACTAATTCATGGCAATAACAATTTTCATACCCAACATCTTGAGAAGCCAAGCTGAGCTCACATACCAGCTCTTTTTCTGTTCTTTAAGGCAACCATCTTTAATGAAAAAGGCTAAGAAAGAGCAAAAGTCACTTTGTTGCCCTTTCCAGTGGGCACTAATTTGTCCTTGGTAGAGATTCTGTTTTAAGTCAGGTTTTATTAGTTGGTTCTGCCTAGCCTTCCTACAGAGGAACAGAGTGATCAGTCAGTCTGGACAGATGTAGGTTTTGGCTAACATCTGTTGATGGAACAGAAAATCTAGCTGGAAGATTTTTTTTATCTGATATTAAACAAACACTTTGCCATAAAGACATTTCTTCTGATGTGTACTAGTTGAATATGAAAGGTAATCCTTTGAAACACAAATAGTAAAAATTAGCAGAATACCTCACTACTACCAATGAACATCTCATTTCTGGCATTGAATTTGTTTATCCAAGGAGCTTGTGTTACAGGAAAGCCTAAATTTTCTCTCTTTGAAGAAATATATTAACACTATTATTGTGTTACTGTTTCCTTTCCAGATAGTTTTCTGTTTATTTAGAGCCATAGTTTACATAATCAAAGCACTGGCAGAGGCAGATCAAACAAATACAAGTTTTTTGGACTTTTCAAAGTGAAGGGGTTTTTATGTTTTTGATTTTTTTAATTAAGATAACCATCTTTCAGATGTTTTTTCCAACAAAACCTTTGTGCCATATAGTGTTACTCCAGGTGAGTGTCTGTAGCTTTTGTTTACTTGCATTTAATTTTAACGTTGTGTATTTGTGCATCATTTCCCCTTGACTCTCAGAAGTCAGAGGGAAGTAGGTTGAAGGTACCAAAAGCAACCTTCATGTTCACTTCAAAACAAGTTATAGTCGATTCCTCACTGTTTTGATACCTTATTTCATTAATGATTTCCACTGTTAGGAGAAAGGTCTTGTAGTAGATGCAAAAAAAAAAAAAATCAGTATAGTCATAATGATGCACAGCTACTGGACTTCTTAGAAAATGAGTCAGTGAGGAAAAATGTTGACTTGGATTACAGAATTAGGAGCAGAATAAGAAGTTCAAGCCTAAGTATGTAAAGACCACTTCCACAAACTTTGTAGAGTGCCACTGTGCCCCATTCTTACCAACGTGGGATAACTAGTGTCTTCTAAATATACCAGGGTCTATATAACTAGAAGAGGAAGTTTTTGTTTAGTGATTACACCTCATCTCTATCAGAAACCATCTTTTATTATATAAATCTAGCCTGACCTCAGCTCTGTCTCTCTGACCTGTACTTGGTTTTAAGAGTATTTCCATATCAGTTCTTAAAGGTTGCTATAAGATACCACCCTTCATAGGATGGAATGACAACACTTTGTATCCTTAGGGCAGATATGGCTGAGATTTCACTCTTGCTTACATCTCTGCCTCCCCCAATCCAAAAACCACCAAAACCAAACCTTACCAAAAAAACCCACAACCAAAAAAACAAACAAAAACCCCCACAAAAACAAAAGCCAACCAAAAAACCCACCAAACAAACCACAAGCACTAAAATAACAAAAAAAAAACCAAATAAAAGAGAAAATGCAACCAACTTAGACCAGTAAGTTCACCTAACAGAGTCACCACTGCTATTTCTCCACAAAGACAACTTCATCAATTCTGTTTGATTTCTGTAAGGGGGACAGCCAAGAAAAAAATCATCTTAAGGGCCAAATACCAACATTCTCCATAATTCCACATTTTTTTGGGTTAAATCAGATGCCTGAGGGCTTAAACGAGTCCCAATACTTAATGAGCTAGTATCTGTCTGTCCTCCAGACCAGGATATCTCCCGTAGATTTAAGGCTGATTTACAAACTGAACTTTAACTAATTGGTATCATTCACTTAAAGAGAAGGTTGTGCTGATTTTACTCAGTGCTAGATATTTAAATGCATAGTTACAAGGAGACAGAAAATAGCCACTTTCAATGTTATGTTGTTATTTGCAACCGCCTGCGCCAGTAAAAAAAAAAAATAAAAATCAATGCTTTGACTACATCAAGAACAGCAAGTGGAACTACATGCTGGGAGGACATGCAGAAATGCCTCACATGCAGTATACTGTGGCACACAGAAGGCAGGGAAGGTCAAAATCCTCCTCGAACCCTCCCTTTGACTGCCAAATGCTACCGAAGAGGCTAAATTCCTTGCAGGAATGTAAATATTAAGATTTTGGCTATATTCTTCATCCTCTAACCTCTAGAATCTTTTTCAATTCTTTCTCTTTCCACCCATCCTCACCTTTTACACTAACACTCTTTTTGCCTTCCTTCTCCGGATACCCACATCTTTCTGATCTCTCATTTCCCCTGTGTCTCAGACAATATGCTGTTCTTTTGCAAGCCTCAGTTCTGCCAGTATCGATCAAATTCTTCTTCCTGAACTCATTCCTTCTCAAAAATATTCTTGGGTTTGTGATTTCTGCTACTATGAAAGGGAGTAAGTGCTGTCAGGTTATACTGAAAAGGGAAAACTGATAGGAGTAAGATACTGTCTTGTCTTTATAATTAGAGGTATTAGAAAGATTTGCCTTGCCAGAGGAACCAACCTGCTTCCTCTAGCAAACAAACAATACAGTCAGTGGGACTGCAAATGAGATCAGCGTGATCTCAATGAGTAAAACATTCTTAGAACAGTAAAGTTAAAATTTTGAAATACTGAAACAGGTAGATGCAAAATTTGCCAGAAAGTGAGAGCTCAGTAACATCTCCACAGTTAACAACAGCTTTCCTGTTAGCTCAAGAGTACATTCAATCCTGAACAAACCACTGCTTGGAGAAACAGTATATGCTCAGCCCCATAAGATCAAATCATTGGGCCTGAATAGCAGGCAAACACAGCAGCCTGTCACTGTTCAAACGAGGTCAGAGGCACTACTTTCTAGTAACATAGCTTAATTAAAAGGAATAAAGGAAAACAGAGCATAGCCCTTCTGCAGAGTAATGTAATGAATCATGGCACTCAGATGTCCCCCATCCAGGCTGACCAACATATTTTCTTAAAAACACTAATATTTTTAATGAAAAGATACTGTAGGAGGATTCATAGAGGTTATCTTTCTAAAGCAAGCAGAAGCTTTAAACAGCTGTGAAGAGGAAGTGAAGGAAAGAGATGCTTCTAGAAACTAAATGCTTGTCCACTTAGTACAAGAATGCCTCTTCCAGTGTTGTTCTGCCAATGAGACAAGGATGAGAGCACAGAAATACGCCAAGGGAGGCTTTAGGGAAAGGACACGAAGAGGATTGCCAAGGTTGAGGTTCACCAGAATTCCAACACAGCACCTGCATCCACATTTCCCCTCCACCACTGACCTGAATCAAACTCAGATCAGAGCTGAGCCTGCCCTTTGCAAGGCCAGCAGCCACGCTGACACCTAGGTTTCATCTGCTAGCACCAGGGTGGCTAGAAATAGGGTCCTCATTTTCCACCACAGCATCTTTCTGGTTCATTACTTTCTGGTTCACAGACCCACCTTATCTGTTCTCAGTCTGCAGCATCTTGTGTGTGATGTGCCAGAAGGCAAGAGGATGCTCAGTCCTGCCACGAAGACAGGGAGAGCACAGCTCAGCCCTGGTGCAGCCCTTCCCCATTTGCATGGTGCAGCATAGCAGGACAGATTTGCTCACATTACATGATTTTGCAGCCAAGATGTCCGTGCACCTTTGCAGTTCTGAAGAGCTATGCCTATGCTTGCCCACCCATGTACAGAAAATGAATAACCGTTGCTCTTGCACTGCTTGAGCTCTGTGTATTTACCTTTTAGGACTTCTCTAGGAAAATATTACCTTAGCAACAGCTGAGTATTAAGACAGAGACAAGAGATGTGTAGGAAGAGAATTTAGGCTGGTGGAGGGGAGCCATTATTCAATGTTTTCTATATTTTCATAGAACAGAATTTAATTTCCTTGAAGTTGCTGCAGTCAATGACAAGCAGGCAGAAAGGTGCATGTGAAATACCTCTGGCTGAGCACTGAAAGTATGACTAGACATAGCAAATAACCAATGCAGGCAACCAGACTATGAGAGTTTATCATATACTCATTACTGACACAGATTTTCTGTAATTGTAGAGTTCCTTTTTACATAGCCATGTTTCATGGAAATTCAGATAGTGTGTATACCAATATTAAATAACTACTTGAATGCTTCATTTCTCTCCTCACTTTTTCAGACATTAAAGCAGTAGTTACACTTCTTCATAGGGATAGTTGATATTTATGCTTAGTCACTTCATCAATGACTAACATACAAATTCTGTCTCCTCTACAGATCATACTTTATTGAAGAGACTGAAAGCAAGTCTTTAAATAAGTACTTAGCTTGCTTTTAAAGCAACACAGCTTCTTTACCATGATTAAGTGATAAAAACACAGATGATGTCGTAAAGCTCATAAAACTCAGATTTTGCTGCTAAAAGTTTTACAGCTCTCTGCTTGAATTCATTTGGTTTGAAATTTGCCTTGGTCTTACTTTTTTTTTTGAGCTGAAACCATTTTTTTTTAATACAAGCAGCAAGTGATTGAATATACCTAAGGTTTTTTAATACATAAAGTGGATGAAAGTAATTTTACTTAAAATAAGGAAATACTATATACAGAGGAGAATATGCTAAACATTTTCAAGTCAGACTTGAGTAAGGTTTTTTTTAACATCAGAGAAGCAGAAATACAACAAACAGTATTAACAGCAGTTTCCTTTATAAGAATACACAGAACATCAGAAACATCTTCATAAGTAAAGAGAACAGTGCTCTGCAGAATGGAAGTTACTGTTGGTTCACATATTTCACTCAAGTAATGATCTTGTCCTGTTACCATGCATACACATCAGTAGGTAAGACTTTAAAGCTGCATTTTAAATATTTTTAATAAATGTCAAGACCTGAATGTCTTGAGACACACAGTGTGGAATAACAGCTCTGGGGGGAAAAAACACAATAGGGCATTTTTGTGGCATCAAAATTGCAGAATTATTTGGAATAAATTAATCTCTGCCTCCCAGTGGATGTCCCTGGAAGACACTACAGCTGGAAACTGCCTCCCTAGGTTTTCCAGATTTGTTTTTCTTTTTTTCAGGTTTTCCATCAGAAAACAAAAAAACCAAACACAACAAAACATACACCAAACAAAACAAACAACAACCAAAAAACCCCACCACAACAAATAAAGAAAAGCAAAAAAATCCAAATAAAACTAACCAACCCCCAAAAAACCCAATCAAACCAAAACAAACAAAAAACCACCAAAACCAAACCAACAACTAAACAACCACCCAAACAAAACCCAACACACAAACAGTGGCAGGATTCTTTTCTTCATGTAACATCCCAGTAGGTGTCTTTACTAGTAGTATGGTATTCAGATTAACAATTGGTGCACCAGTTTAATACACTGTAAAACGTATCCACCATCTATACATCTTAAAACAAAACTTTGCCACTTCATATTTCCTTTAATTAACACCTTCCTGAATTTCAAAGCAAATAGTTGAAATTTAAGGTCCCTGTAAAGATATTAGTCTAATTTCTTAGTGCAACCTCCCATATGATACCCTTCCAAAATCTGATGAAGTACTGGACTGACAGCAGGGTTTTAATCACAGCCTTAAGCAATTATTTCAGTTATGTCTATTTCTCCTCCCATTTCTGATCTGCTTTGTTTGCTTACCTCTACTATTTTTAGTTCAGCAGTGTCTTTCACTGCAAGTTTGTGCAGTAAGTACCCCAAGATGCTTTACTAAAAGCTAGGAAATACTAATATCAATGCAGTCAACAATCACTGCATGTACTTTTATAGGTATGAGAAAACTTCCATTGAAGAAGCTGCACTTCTGCAGTTAACACATCTTAAACGTGAAAGATACACATGCATTCAATATGGTCTTTCATAAAAAGTTTGTCACAGTTTAGGGTCAGGGTAGCCCCTTAGACCTATAACAGATGTGCTCTGTTAACCCCCCCTCCCTCCCCAAAGGGGAAGAGAAAGGGAATAAGGGAGAGAAACTTGGCGATTAGAAAAGGAAACTAGAACAGCTTTAATGAAAATGAAATTAATAATAATAGAAATGGAATATATACAAAACCAGTATGGAACCCAACCCCCCTGATGGTAATTCCATCCCCGTCCCCACTGATGCTGTGGAGCAGGCACCGGGGCAGTCCCAGCCTGGGCCCCGCAGCAGCCGGGAGCTGTGTTCAGGAGCTGGATTCTGGTACTGGGTTCAGGAACACACAGACCAGGATCAAAGGCAGGATGGACAGAATCCTCCTTGGGTGCTCCAAGGAAGGAACAGAAGGAGGACTCAAGCCAAGCCAAGTTGGCAAAGCAGTCCAAGAGGGGAGAAGAGCCCAGAGACCCTTTTGATCCCTCTAAGCCGAATATAACATATATGGGATAGAATCCCTCATTGGTCAGTTTGGGGTCCCCTGTCCTGTCCACTCCTCCCTGCAGGTGCAGCCTTTCACCTTCCTGCACCCCCAATGTGGTACATAAGATCCAGCAGTGGCCTTGGTCTGCACACCAACCCTTGGTAGTAACTCTAACCATGGGGTGTTAGCACTGCCAGAAGCAGACACTGCCTGTGAGAACAGCCTGCTGACTTCAGACAGTGCAGTGAGTTAGAAGAACTGAGCTGAAAAGTAAAATCACTGAACAGAATGAGTTCTGTTCTCGCTCAAACCAGGACAACAGTTAAGAAAAGACAAGGGGTAATGGGTACAAGTTACTCCTAGGGAGATTCCAATTGGACTCCTTAAGAAAATTTTTCGCCACGAGAACATGAGACATCCCAAAGAAAGTGGTGGATTCCCCTGCACTCGACAGTTTTAAGACTCAGCTTGACAGAGTGCTCAATCATCTCATTTAAACTATATATATAGTTTACATTGAAAGGTTGGACTAGATGATCCTTGAGGTCCCTTCCAACCTGGTTGTCTATGATTTGATGAGTTTTGGTGTTTACTGTCTCAATTCTTTGCTATTGTCTCAGCCCACTTGAAAGGAATAGTGGTTTAGCATTTCTGCAGGCCTTAAGGAGAAGGAAATAGTGCAGGAAAGAATGCAGAACCCCCTTGTTCTCTCAAGTGACAGTGTTTGATTGTGGTTTGGTTTTTTTTCTTCTATTCATTGGCTGTTTTTAACACATACCTGGACCTGGCTTAGCCTCGGTGTGTAGAGATTTTGGAGAAAGGCAGAGGACATTTTCAGATAACAGGTGATATTTGTCATGAGAAACAACCATACGTGGGCATTACCAACGCTTCACAAATTATCTGAGACTAGCACCCAATGGCCATTTTTCTAAATGGGCTCGTAATACACAAAGGCAGCAAGAAAATAACTGTTCTTGCACAGCAGAAAAACAGAGCACTCAACTTGTGGTTGCTAAGGAATATAAACTGTGATGCAGAGATCCGTCCTATGAATCCAGCGGGGATAAGCTTCCAAACGTTGGTACACTCTCTATTTTTTATTTCCTTAAATTAGTTTCAACAGGATAACACCATTATTGGCTAAGAGACCAGACAAAGCCCACAGAAATCAATGGAAACTGTTCTCTTGACTTCTCTGGGCTTTGGTCTGTGCCATGACCTGCAACACTGACAGCCTGGAAATAAAAAAAAACCCCAAGATTACGCAAAAAGCAGCTCAGATTCCGTTGGTGTTTCCACAGACAGCTCCCCACAGAAGTTTGGTATCTCTCCATTTGTGGCTGCTTGGGGACACAGTCAATACACTTAGTGGTTTACTTACAGGCTGTCATTCTCTAGGTCATTTCATATTTATATATCCATCTTTTATCTGTCTGTACATCACACTATTAGAAGGCAATCACCTAAATTTTGAATTCTTCAGGCCAAGTAAGTTAGTAACAAAATTAGATTTTCATTGTAACAGCATTCACAAACCAGCCAAGCAAACAACCCTTCCTCACCTACAACACAAACCAGGATTTCATTTCTATTTTCCATTTCTATTTCAATTCACTCCATCTAAATTTGGAGCCTTTCAGCAGATCCAGACACTGCACAAAGTCACCTAAATTAAAGAGGGGGGGGGGAAGGTATCTTATTACAGCACCTCCACTTTTTTTTCTAGAGCCATTCCAATCTCATACCTCAGCTTGCCTTGAGCAGGTTTAGCCATGTGCCAGTTGAAAGTGCTTTAAGCACTGGGCACCTTAAAGCCTGGTGATTTACTGATTTAAAGCCTAAAAATGCTCCAGTGTTCATCCTTTCCAGCATTTTTACTCTCCTGCCTCCAAGCTAACTAGGAAGACCTACATCTTGCAAAGCATGCTTGGTTTTGCGTGTCCTTGCACTGCTTTTTCAGACTGCTTTATGCCCAGACCTCGCTCTTCTGTTCTACCCTCAGGAGCAAGGAGCAGGGCAGTCCTGAAGTGCTGAAGTCCAAAGCCATAACTAGAAAATGGCACTGCTCTAAGCAGCAGCAGCTACAGTCACGTGTTGCACGAACAACAGCATGTGACATGCAGAGAGGAGAGGACCCCTCAAAACACGATTGATCCCGCTTTTCTTTGCAAAGCATTCAACGCTGTCCTGCACAACACCCTTGTCTCTGAGTTAAGAGGCATGGATTTCACAGATGGACCACTCGGGGGATAAGGAATTGTCTGAATGGTTACACCCAAGGAGATGTGGCCAACAGCTTGATGTCCCAGCGGGGATTCGTGACAAGTGGCACTCCAAGTCAGTGCTGTTTAGTCTTTGTCAGCAACATGGACAGTAGAATCGAGTGGACCCTCACCAAGTTTGCTGATGACAGCAAGCCGTGGAGTGCAGCTGACACTCTGGAGGGACAGGATGCCACCCTTGACGTGCAGGCCCCTGAAAATCTCTAGTTCAACAAGGCCAAGAGGAAGGTTTTGCTCCTGGGGTGGGGCAACCCCAAGCACAAACAATGCTGGGTGATGAGTGAATTAAGAGCAGCCCTGAAGAGGATGGTGGTGAAGATGGCTGGTGGATGAAGAGCTGGACATCAGCTGACAGTATGATCCACGTGCCAGGAAGCCAACCGCATCCCGGGCTGCATAAGGAAAAAGAGAGCCCCGGTTACTCCGTTATCCCCTCCCCGAGGTGGTCTGCAGTACAGCCCTGGGTTTAGCTCTGCTCCGCAGGGCTGCCGCTTTTCACACACCGCGGAATTTTTATCTTTAACAAAAGTACGTAAGGACCAAAAAAGGCCCGGCCCCCTGCCCTCTCCCGGCACCTATCGAGCTTCAGCCCTTGTTTTTAGAGCATGACGCAGACGGAACCGAGGGGGGAGCCGCGCGTTTTACGGCTTTTGCACCAATCTACAGAGGATCGGCGTCCGAACCCGCTAAGCGAAACGCAGCCGAGCTGCCTTCGCGGCCCCTTCTTCCCCGGCCGCTCGCAGGCAGCTTGCGCCGGACAGGCCGGGCCGGCCACGGCCTAAGGCCGCAGCGGCGCTGAGGGGGCCGCTCCGGCGGAGCGGGCGGGCCCGCACATGCCCAGCAGCGCGGTCGGCCGCCGCTGCCCTGCCCACCCGCCACCCCCGGCTCCGCGCCGTCCTTCTCGGTAGGTCTGCGCGGCTCGGCCTGCGGCCTCCGCCGAGAGGGGCGGCGGGAGAGGGGGGGGGGGGGTGCGGCCCGCGGCGGGACCCTGTGGCTCCCGCGGCGAGCGGAGGGAGACGGGCGGGTCGGGCCGGCTCGGCTCGGGCCTGGCAGCTCCGTACCCACGGCGTGTCCCCTCCGGCCGGGAACGGTCTCGGGAATTGCCTGGCGGGGGGGGGGACGGGACGGGACAGGAGGCAAGGCAAGAACGGTGTTTTGAGAAACGCCACTTGCTTTGTTTTCAAGCAGCCTTGCTCAGCGGGTCGTTTTTCCTAACGGCCAGCACATGCGTGCTGCTGTGGTTGCGAGAGGACTGTTTTCTGTCAATTCGAGTAGCAGCATGCTTGGAGGCGGTGGTCAAAATGACGCGGTCTCTTTTGCCCTTTTATTTCATTCCTGTGCTTTCCTTCCTTAGGAAGGAGGTGGCTTTCCTGGGAGAACAGCCTTTAGGCTTCCCACAGCACTGCAGTTCACTACCTGCTGAACGGGGGCACCAGGGAGAAAGGGGAAAACACTCAGCTGAAGTGTTTTTGAAAGGCATTCTTAATTATCCTTTGTGTAAAAACAACAAACAAAAATCAAAACGCCTCTAACTTGACAAGTGTTGCCAGTCAGTGATGGCTTCCAGTCATTAAAGCACTTAGAACCTGATACAGTTCAATAAAGCTGGATTTTCATTTAAAAAGAGCTGATGGTTGTTTAAGATCTGTCAAATCTTCAAATTCATAATCTGCCTTTAAAACTCCACATCTGGAAGTAAAGGGAAAAAAAGAAGGGCTTTTTCATATTCACCGGCACACCAGCAAATTCCCCAGATCAAAGTTGTACTGCTGTTTATCAGAGCAGCAGCATCTGACCTAATCTCACTGTGCTGGCATCATTGGGAGGCTGTGACAGAACCCATGAGTATGAAGTAGATAACTTTTCCTTTAAATTCAAGAAGGAAACTACAGTCCTGAGTTTAGCATGACTAAGTTGACAATTTATGCACATCTATGGAGATGACGACTTGGAAGCATTACTTGTGGGAGGTGCATGTACCAAAAGCAATAGGGTTCCTATTTTCTACCCTCACGTCCAACTAATTACTCTTTCCCCATAGATATGAATTACTCTCGGTTCATCACCACTGTGAGTGCAGCAAGAAAAGCATCTCCGATAAGACTTCTGAGTGAGTATCTGCCTGTTCATTCTTTCCAGGTTTCTTTCTCTGGAAAGGTATCACTCTATGTTCTAGACTTCGCTGGGGTATCGTGGCTAAAGACTTGAAAGAAAACTGTGCTATAAGCTGACAAGAAAGGCCAGTTGACTGCTTTGACTTCTGTCATGTTGAGATGTCAAGCAGGTATAAAGAAGAATCAAGTGAAACCTTCTCAGAAAGCCATCCAGATGGAAGAAATAGCATTGTCACTTCAACATGTGTCTGGAAAAAAAAAAATGTCTGCTGCTGCCTCTGAGGCAGGACTTTTGGCACACTTTGCTACTGAATTTATGCTGCTTGTTCAGGAACAAACAACTTCTTGGAATTCAGTCCCATCACAATGTTTCTTTCCACCAAGCCTTCCTGTATACTGTTAATGTCAATACATTCCTCCCCATCCCCACCCCCTCAGTGTTACTACACTTTCCTTTTCTACATTACATTATCTTCAGGCTGCCATGCTGCAGTGTTCTGTGGAATAGACATAAAAGGTTAACTGCCTACTTGCTTACTCAGCTGAAACCTACAGGGACCTGCCAGATTCAGAGCAGAAGACATACCTCACTAGTTAAGCCTTCAGGGGTCATTTTTCTCTCCTGGTAAAGGGTTGGCATTTGCTCTTCTGCTTAAAATGCTTCATACAGGTACAACAAAGTCAACTAATTCACTCTAGTCAGCCTCCATACTTTTTCAAGTGATACATTAACACACATCATAACACAAATATTAAGTAGCACACCTTGTGCAGAAAGACACATTGAGGCTGCAGTTTTGATGACAAACTATATCTCTCTTTACCAGAACAAAAGTCACAGACATGACCCCTATTGCTAAACTGATAAGAATTAACTCTGCATGCTCAAGTTTGCTAATAAGTAGTGGAGAATGAACTCGATAGCAGAAGGCTTTAAGCCAGTTCTGGTGTCATCTGTCCTCTCATACCTGATATCAAATGCTCAGGAGAGCATGAAAGCCATATTGTGAGCTCTTTAATTTAATTCAATCAAGTGCCCTTGCTGCATTAAGGTCCAGTTTGCACTGCACAGATCAGATCTGAATGATTGTGGAACTGTGACTTTAAAGCAAGAGTTGTTAACATTTTCTTCATACTGAATTATTTACACAGGGCCTCTGCCACTAAAGCTGGGCTGACAGAAACATTCCCACTCCCTTATGGAAAACCTCTCACCATATATGTAGCTACCAGTGTAGCTGCAGTACTGCCACATCAGCTAAAGTGAGGCTGAACAAAAACCAGAATCAATCATTCCAAGTCAGTCCAAACAGAAGATCATTAAGATACTAAATTCTTGGAGCTTAAAAGTCATCGGTCACAGAAAAAAGTTTTTATAATAATAGAACACCCCCAATAAATTATTATATAGCCTTTTTATCTTTAAACTAAATATTATCATTTGGTCTGTCCCCACTCCACCCCTGACACCTGTTTAATCCAAGTGGAAAGGGGAGTTCAAAAATAATTCCCATCCTTTTGAATTCACAACAGTTAAAATAAAAAAGGAAAAATGGAACAAATTTCTCTGGACCATTTTTATGTAAACAAATGCTAAAGGATATGATAGGTGTAGCAATAATCAAATTGTAACCAGAGTCTTTTCTTTTACTCTAGCTGAATTGATGCAGAAGTCTCCTCCATCTCTCATATCTCTGGCTGGAGGGGCACCAAACCCAAACCTTTTTCCATTCAAGAGGGCTACTATTGCCATTCAACATGGAACTGCTGTTGAGATTGGGGAAGATCTGATGAAGAGAGCTCTCCAGTACTCGGCCTCAGCTGGGTATCTATGTCACAGTTGCTTGCACTTCAAGATACCAGTAACAAAGGATCAGAAAATCCTTTGATTGCATTAATTCACTTGTGTTTTTAAAACCTGCTTGTAAAACTTGTTTTACAAAACAGGTTTAACTACTTTGAATTTGCCTCACTATTTACATTCCCATTTCAATTTTGAGCAGAGGAGTAATTTTTTTAAAAAAAAACCCTAACAGTAGTTATTCTCAAGCCAGAACATTTCTTGGCTGTTAGTATTTGAGAATCCAGAGTCCCACATCACTAGGAGGAATCATTTTGGTTTTTTGCAATACTCTTTAAAAGATACTGCATTGCCATACATCATTTCCACATTCTGGGGTATTTATTTTGATTCCATTTGGTACCATATATTAAAGTCAGTATGTACTGCTTGCAGGAGTTGAATGGAAGTACTGTTGTAATTTTTTGTTACAAAAATTGCATATCCTTAAGTTACTTCAGCACTCATGTGAATTCCCCAGCAGACAGTACTGAGTCAGGCTTGAGACAGGTTTGCAAAAATATCTAGGTACCTACAGGGGCACACGGGGCATTAATCAACAAAGGCAGGACTTTCCTTAATATTAAAAGGAATCCTGCCATTTGTGAACATTCTACAAGATGAAGACATTCTTTGAAAAAAATCTGTTTCAGATACTGTTACTGTCTGCAGCCTATTGCTGGCAACATTGTGAGCTTTGTCACATTTGTCTGTGGAAAGGGCACTCCTATGAGTGGATATTGTTCCGCCTTCACCCCTATTCCATCCTTTGCAAATCATTTCCACCCAGATTTTGGTACAGTAGTTTGTTATGTGGACCACAGATGCCCACCTCTTCTGCTTTTCTGTAAGAAACATTTATCTCATCTTCATCATTTGATAAAGCAGTCATGAAATCAGGATCTAAGTGTATCTGTGTGACAGCTGCAATCAGACTCAGGACTTTGTGCTTGATTAGACAGTGATTTAGGGGAACAACCTAGCTTCAGCCTATATAAGATGTTAGATAAACCTTATTTCATTCATGTTTCAGGATTCCAGAGCTGTTGTCTTGGCTAAAGAATTTCCAGCGGAACCTGCATAATCCCCCCACAGCCAACTACAGTCCTGAGCAAGGACAAATGGAAGTGTGTGTCACAACTGGCAGCCAGGAAGGCTTGTGTAAAGTAAGGCCAAAAGCTTTTCTCTGTTAAAAGCATTTCTTTCAGAGAGATGTTTATTCTTCCATCAGTTCAGTTATACTCAGCATTATGTGACTGTGTAACTATATACACATCTAATCAAGATATTTAATCCCACTAAGAAATAACAAGTATGAAATATATGTACAAGAAAAAACACAGTCTTTCTAAAATGGACTTTCCTCTTGCAGGTGTTTGAAATGCTGATTAATCCTGGGGACAACATCCTTTTGGATGCACCTACATACTCTGGGACACTGGCAGCTGTAAGCATTCTTTAGCTACAAAGCATTGTGAATGTTACATTTGAAGTAAACAGCAATTTAGTATTGATCTGCAGGCTTATATACACTGTCAGTATTTACTGTAAAAACATATCTATGAATCAAGGTTTTAGTGTTAGTTCAGTTAAGTTCATAAATATTAACTCATAGAAGCTTTTCTACTACAAAGCTATTCTTAGGGCAGAAGTTCCTCTTCCAAATCCTAGTTCATTCAAGGGCTAGGGTCACATTTGGGATTGGAAGGAAAACCATCACAACCTAGTCAGGCTGAAGCAAATTTATAGGAAGTGGGTATTTAATATGTCAGCACATTGACCTGAAGTACTTCATGCTCTGATTATACCATAGCTATAAATAGTATAAAATTGGAATGGGCCTGAAACATCCATATATGAGCATGAAGATCTAAGTTAGTAAGAACTATACAAAACAGCAGAGTTTGCTTCTGAAAATTCACTTAATCAGTATGTAATTAAACAGCAGCTCAAAATGTATAAGAACAAGAAGGGTTGGAATGGATAATAGACCACAATTTCAGGCTAGTCTCCCCTTGCATCAAAAGGAATTTTGTTATTATTTGCTCTGCTAAGTTTGAATATATCTTGTCTAATCAACTCATACTTTGCTAGGAATATATTTTGACAACACAGCAACTTGCATTTTTACTTAAAAATGCAGAGCGCTACACAGTACAAATTGAAATTCCAGAGAGGGGAGACAGCATGCTTTTTTTCTATTGATATTTTACCTGTATTTTTTCATGCTGCTGTCAACATGTCATTGCAGTAAGCATCATTTCATTCTCTTTTGTATTGCTGAATATATCTATTGAGAATGGATTCTTTGCTCTTTGTCAGTGAAGAGTAGCTTATAGTTCTGGCAATTCCACTGAAGTGGAATGTAGATTGTCAGTAGGAAATGAAGGTGCTCTGAATTTACTATCTGTGGTGAGAGCATGAGGAGTCCCGAGAGAACAGTTGAAATGCACAAAATCCCTTTCTATATGCAATTCTATGTGTGACTTCCTAGAAAAGAGCAGCAGTTGGGCATAGGAGCTACCTGTCTCTTCTCAGTTTCTGTAACAGGGCAAATAAAGAGTGATGTGGTAGGCTTGACAAGCATTACAGCAAATTCAGGCAAACTATTTTCGATCATGAGCAAATGGAGTTTGAGAGAGCTATAAAGTCAAAGATTTTTGTATCAGTGAAATTTTGCAATGCCAACGACAAAAGGAAGACCTTTGAGTTACGGGATTGTGACAGTTTTGTTCCTCCTATCAACAGCTGAGACCTTTGGGTTGTAACATAATTAATGTTCCTAGTGACCAACATGGCATTATTCCAAAAGCCTTGAAAGAAATTCTATCTACTTGGAGCTCAGAAGATGTGAAAAATCATAGCTGCCATCTCCCCAAATTCCTGTACACTATTCCGAACGGTTGCAACCCAACTGGAAACTCTCTGACCACAGAGCGCAAGAAGGAGATTTACCAGGTATGTAAGTCAGGGCCTCGTGAACTTTGTAGGTGGAAATGGATAAATGCCAGTCTCATTCAGTTGACAATACCCCATGTGTGGTGTTTGGGCCCATTGTTGGTCCAGTAGACGTTCTTCCTAGAACTTGTTCCTACCAGAACCTATTTCATGACAACTCTTCTGGGTGGACTACAGATCAAATAAATTGTTTTGGCAATAGTAGCCCATTGTTGGCTTGTGGACTTCAAACTGAAGGCAATTTTTTTGCCTAGTTTGAACACTACATGAACAGACCTTCAGTTACATACGTGTGTCCTTGTACTGCAAGTACCATGTTTACTCTTACTAATTGCTTGATGTCTAAATTGATCATTTGAAAGCTTCTTTTGATAGGGCCTGTATATAGGGCGTGAGCAATCCAAAGGTTCATAATATGGTCCCAGTAATGAGGCCAGGGTATAGAAAGAACTGCATTTGCAGTGTCTTTACATTTAACAAGTCTTTACTTTTTATTAATTTCTTAGCTTGCAAGAAAATATGATTTCCTCATAATAGAAGATGATCCTTACTACTTTCTTCAGTTTGAAAAGGTAATGTCTTTCATACTCCTTAGTAACACCTTTTCTGGGGAGAGAACTAAGTTTTAAGCCATGGATTTTCCTACATTCCCTTTCATGTCCTACCAAAGTAGTTTTAAGCCCTGGTCTATGCTACTTTCAGTTATTGTCCCCTTTGTGGCATTTTATTTCCTCAGCCCTGTTAATCAGTGGTTCAAATTCCTCGAGCTTTATACAGGACAGAATTTCCTTCAGTAGTCAGAAAATGGCAAATACTTTGCCTCCAGAGCAGAACAAACATGCCACTCAAGCAGCTCTCAGAAAATAGCAGCCTCTTAATATACCTTTCAGTGGAAGACTGCCTGCTCCCAATCTACTATCCCCTTTGCCTTCTGCAGAACCTGAGAGGGTTCTCCCAGACAACACAGGAAGTAGTACTGGATAGACAGCTTCCCTCCTTCATGTACATTTTCCCCAAATAGTTAACCATCACGTGTTGACCTGTGGATCTACAGTTGCACAGCCTACAAAAGTAGGCTGTATTCATAAATAAAAGCTGGTCTTATAAAGCAGGAAAATATCTGTAAAAGCTAAAGTTTAATATTTTCAGTTTTGAAATTGCTTTTTACAGGCAATAAAACTGCATCACTTAATCATTGAATATCATTGTGTAGTATAGCTTTGTTAGAGGGTGTAAGGGGAGAAGGTGTAAAAGTAGAATTCTTGACAAGGAAAAAGTATGCTGAACTCGGAACATTAAAATTTGGTCATAATCTTCTTATTTCCTTTTTAAGATGAGGCTAAAAGCTACAGGGCCCCATCCTAGAAGTTACAGTATCTGTTTACTACATAAAAAAACTCTTGGCAGAGAAATTGTTTCTGTCTCCTGCTGATGGCATCATACCAAAACTTGGAGTGAACACTTGTATGCCGAACAGGGAGCTAAGCATCAAAAAGTAGCAAGGCAGATTTCTTGATGACATAGAATATTGTAACCACATCTCAAGACAGTTAGCCTAAACAGTCACTTGTCAGCAAGTTACTGCATTTTGTAACTTGGAATGCACAGCTGTAAAATATTTACTATCAAAATACTTCTTTAAGAAATTGTGTCTTCTTAGTAAAAAAGTAATTCCATCGTAATCTGTACTAGCACCTTGAATTGTAATTTTTCTTTTTCTTCCAAGCCATGGGCTCCATCTTTCCTCTCAATGGATGTGGATGGCCGAGTTATCAGGACTGACTCTTTCTCTAAAATTCTCTCATCTGGGTAAGGCCCACTTCAGACTGCTCAGCATTGCCTGTTCAGTTAAGGCACAGAACCGATACTTCATACAATACCATCAAACATGTCCTAGTGTTTTTTTCATCTAATACCTATCCCTTCCTGGAATATATAGCTTTTCTCAGTCCATTCACTTTTCACATCGTATCTTGGCAGTCATTTAGCTCCAGATTCTATTTCTTTTCTGATACTGATAGTTAAGCCACTCTCCCAGGCAGCCCATTCTTGCAGACAACATCTAGGTAAAAAGACAGATGCTCTGTTCCTGGAACTCCTAGGAGCCTTTTTCTCTTTTTCCATGTCCTCTACCTCTTACCATTCCTACAGACTCACTGACCTTGTAATACAAAAGAGGAATGATGGCATCATAGTCTACAAACTGTTCATAGGGTTATACTGATCTGTCATCTTATAGCCTTACAGGTTTTTCAGGTTGTTTCCACCCCCCTGAAAAACTAAGCTGGCTGCTTGCCATTTCACACAAGTCAACATAATTGATTTTTAACTTGCTTTTGTTTATTATCCTAATAGATATAACAAAGTAATGTGAATTCTGCACTGGCAGCCAGTGGATTATAACCCCATCCCTGAGAAAGTGAGGAGACAACACGACACTAAGTGTGATTACACTTTCACAAGTGACACTGCAAAAAGGCATGATGCAGTTTTGTCTTTGTCAAAAGATGCATGTGAGCTTACTGGTTCTATTTAGCCTGTCTGTAAAGATGGGTCATGAGAATTGAAGCATGAATAAGAATGCAGTTTATCAGTTTAAATTCCATTTATTCTGCAGTACTGAAAGGGATTGAAAGAGTAAAGCTGTTTGCCATTTCCCATCTGTTTTTCATAAAGCCTGAGCATTCATGATTTTTCATTATGTGAAAGCCTATCTTTCCTGCCCTTTGATTCATCTAATCTTTATGGTTGCAGGGGAATGCTTACAAATGTGGGATATGTCCTGAAGTCTGAGAACTAAGCTGCTACTATAAGCATTAAAAACCCTTAAATGTTTTTATTTCATGATTTGCTACTCAGCTCATAAATTGCCTAAGCCTGGGGCTTAGGGCAGTATTAAGATATAGATAAGCTTAAATGTATAAAAGATCCTTACAATATCAATGAAATGGTGACATGTTTTCCCACCTATAAGTTAAACCATAACTCACACAAAGTATTAGCACCTTGCATTTCTGTAGTAACTTTTATTTTATTTTTTCCTAGGTTAAGAATAGGTTTTCTGACAGGTCCCAAGCCTCTTATCGACAGAGTTGTTCTACACATTCAGGTTTCAACAATGCATACCAGCACTTTCACACAGGCAAGTACCAAACTGCCAACTGACTTGTTTTTAGAAAAGAGAGCATATTCCCAATTGTAAGAAGCTACAAACACTTCTCACTGTAACAGTTTCTCTGCACTTTTGCAGCTTTTTATAGTAAGCACATACATTGTCAGTTCTGCCAGAGGAAGAGACACCACCATAGAAATTAGAGGTAAAGGGTAAACAGTAACAGGGCATGGGAAGCACAGTTAATGTGCCCTTAACCCTCAGATTTCAAGAATCAAGATATAAAATACTTTATATCTCTTGCTAGAAGGTTCACTTGAAAAACCTTGATGTAAAGCATACGTTGGAAGAAGCACTTAGGTTTTTTTGTGGTTTTCATTATACTCTGTAATTAAAGCAACACCTGCAGCTCACAAAGGCATTACAAAGCAGGCTGCAAACTACAGCCCCTCTATGATTAGTAATAAAGAAAGCAGGCATTGAACACATCTGCATATGGCTTCCATCTTCCAGCTCCATTAGTTCATCAGAGGCAATGTTAAAGCAGGCAGGCTGATAAAAGCAAAAAGGTAAAGCAATATACATTGCCTTCCTTTTTGTCCATGATTATCATATATATCTTTCCATCCATTTTTTCTTCCTTCTACCCCTGCTTCCAAACACTGCTACGATCCTCAGTAAGAGCAGTAACATGGACTACAGTGGCCCCTTGCTGTTGCCATCTCTGTTTATAAAGGGCTCCAAGAGACCCTGCATGCAGTTTTTTGCCTGTGGAAATCTGAATAACACCTCAGGCTATATATCTTTTGATGACTGCAGAGCAGTCCTGTTTAAAATATGGTGTTAATGATGTGTTTTATTTCTTTAGATTATGATATCACAGCTGCTTCAGCAATGGGGAGAAAAGGGTTTCTTGGAGCATATAGACAGGTAGGGTCATGTCATATGCTGAATCCTATCATCTGTCATTCTGCTTCTTGTCACCTACATAAAACATTCTTCACAGTAAACAGGTCAGAGAAGGTGCATCTGTATAGGCTAAATGGATAAGCCAGGTCACCAAGACTGACAGTATTCACCCAAGAGTCCTGAAGGAGCTCAGTGAGAAGTTGCACACATGCAGGTCAGGGCATGTAACCTACCAGGACAGGCTGACAATCTGCCTGTCTACTAGCACAGGCATTACTGCAGCTCCCATCTGAAGGGAACTCAACAGTATCCTAGGAGCTCCCAAGTCACAGAATGCTAGGGGTTGGAAGGGACCTCCAAAGATCATCTAGTCCAACTCCCCTGCCAGAGCAGGGCAAAACTAGAGGAGATCATGCAGAATTGCATCAATGAAAAATGTTTTCATCCCTGCTAAAGTGCAGTGTCTATAGCAAAAACTAAGATCACTGAGCACATAAATCTATTGAGAAAGACTGAGCACAGCATCAAGAAAGGGAGTTTCTGCCTTACTAACTCACTCTCTAAAATCCTTAGTCTAGTAATTGTGGATGACAACGGAAAGATCTACAGAGAGCAGTGAGATTCACCTACATTTGCTAAATGTTGCCTTTATTGCCTCTCTTGGAGACAGAGTGCTGGGCTAAGGTCTACCTCAGCAGGGCATTTCTTACATACTGACCAACATGCAATTGTTTTTCATTTATTATGCTGGAAGAGTGCAGTTTCTCTTGAGTGATCTGTGCTTCATTTCAGATGTCATACTCAGATGCTATTAGAACCCCAAGCTTCCTACTTAAGTGGGAGTGTGCTACACTCTGCAGAGGCCTGTAACAGGAGCATAAGCAAAGCACAAAAAAGTTCTTACATCTCACTGTAACAGCCACTTCTGTCCCCTGAGCACCTGCCTGTTGCCCATTCTGTAAGCATCAGTATTTAAAAACAAAAAAAGCACCAAAGCAGACACACCAGGCCTAGCTTTACATTGTTTTAAGAGCGAGGAACATAAAAGAGAGGTTTTGCAGAGAAACTCAGACAACACTGAAGTTCAACTTTGAGCACTTAAAAATAAAAATCTAAAATGCATCTCAACACTTACCTTCTTCCTGTAGACCAGAAGGCATTCTGTCTCAAGCCAGAAGACTGTTTTTCCTCCTTAGATAATGAAACAGTGGTGCAGTGTGGTAGCTGCAACCCTTTATAACCTTCTAATCTCAGTTGTCAGGTGACTTACTGATGAGGCCCCACAGCTGAGTGCTATCTCTTCCAGGTGATTCCATTTGGATAAGATTGACTTGTTAGATCCTGCCTTTGAGTAAGAGCTACCCTGTTGTTTGGAGCAGCTCTATTTTTGTTAAAGTTTTGTCTTACTAGCACTTAAAATTTCATTCCAATGTGAAAGTAAAGTGATAAAACAAAGGCAAAAGTCTTGCAACAGAATTTGTGATGTGGTAAATACTGCATAAGTGAGATTTAACATTTCATGCAGAATGTAGCAATTGGTGTAGGCTGAGCCTCAGAACCATATAAGCCTTTGGTGGTGTCAGTGTTTGTCTATCAAGGGTAATAAAATACACCCAGAAATCAAAGCTATTGGGTCAGAGAGTACAGGAAAAAAAATCAACATTTAACATTATGCAAATTACTAAGTATGTTTTCTCTAAAGAGATGGGAACACATTTGCAGCTGATTTATGAACTCTGTATCAGGCATTTCTCTTGTGTCTCCTGTTATGCTGCTGTCCCATGTCAACAAACAAGGTTTGTCCACACTGAAATGTGGGTTGGGGTCATTGTCCCCAGCAAGAGATTGAATTATTTGGAAGTTTTACTTAAAGTGTGAAGGAGATAGGTTCAAAAGTTTAGAAAAGGGAAAGCTGTCAAATGGTGGTGACAGATTTATCATATGATTTGTATTTGTGAAATAACCATTTCCAGGTGTACCTATTACACACATTTGACCCAAGAGCACAAATATCAAGTCTCTGCTTTTGCATATGTGCAAGTCCTTCATTTTCTTCAGTATGCTGGTTTTGTGTGGTAAATATTGTTAACAGGACTTGTATCCACTGATAGTATAGACAGAATGGATATACCATATAGAGATACGTTTCCATGATGTATATAAAGTTTAAGAAGCAGGCACACAGGCACTTACTCTGTCTGGTCAGTCAGTGCATTGTTGGAGACATGCTGAAGCATTCAAGACTTCTCTGGTACATACACAAAGTTTTACCCACACAATACACTGTTTTGTACCCATCTAGGATATGCTCATATTTCTATTAAACGTGCACTTAGGTTGTTCAAGTAGAAAGGCTTTGCTTCTGCCTTGGGAAACAAATGGACTCTGAAGTGCTGATAAGATCATGACTTTGAGTTGATAATTTATTTTCAGAGTGGTGGAGTTCTACAGGACCCAGCGGGATGCAATGCTGATTGCTGCTGACAAGTGGTTAAAAGGTCAGTGAGTGCAACACAGCTAATTACTTAATTTTCTTTATACCTATTTGTCATCTTGGTGGTCAAGAAACATCACTGAAGTTCACCTCTTGATTCCAGTGACAGACAAGCACTATAAGCAAGTCAATGACATTAAATATTTAGCTTAGGACAAATTATCTAGTGCTGCTGTTTTCATCATTTTCTGGTGGGACAAGGAGATGGTGATGAGAAAAAAAATCTCACAGCATTACTGTAGAAAGCAGTTTTACAAAGAGCATGTATTTCACTCCACTATGTTCTTAGACTTTTTATCTTGAAAATCTCTGTCTGAAATAGGCAGATTTAGTGGCCTTAGTTTAAAGGAAGATATAAACAATCAATATAGCAGTAGTGATAATTTTTTTTTCGTCAGAAATCAATTTCAAATATCCCCTTTTGTGGTTAATCATGGAGCACAGAAAGAATATGATCAACAGTAATGTAATTACAGTTAGTGATTCACTCCTTTCAGTCAGTCAAAGTGGAATCAGCAATAAATGCTTGAGATCTACCCACCTAATTTAGATGGTTGTTCAAAACCATGTATTAAAAAAAGAAATACTTCTTATCTAAAAACCCAGAATTATCAAGAATAAGTACATTAATGATTTTGTGGTGCCCAAGTACCCATGTCCCATGGCTAAATCTATCAAGGAAGAGGTGGAGAAGATGTCAAGCCAAATAAATAGTTTCTTAAAAATATATGTCCAAAAGCAGGTAAAGAATGCTAGGTAAACAAGAGGTATACCGTAAGTCTGCAAATAAACTTTAAGACATAAATCCTCTCTAAGCCTCCCCATCCTCCTCATAACTCCTAGGCTGTCCTTTCCTTTGGGGAAAAGTCTGTAATCATTGTAACTTAAAGGAAAACAGTTTCATGCCTTGCTCCACTTTAAATCGTATTGATAGTCAATGTAATATTAAGAGAAATTCCATCAGAAAAATTATTTTATACTCTTTACTTGATCTGAAAGTAATCAACAAATATGGTTTGTTCATGTTTGAGATTGCTGTAGTTCAGAGCAATTGCTTTCACAAAAAGTATTGAGGGTACCAGCAGCAGCACAGTAAGCCCACATGATGTGATTAGGGGTACTTTAAATTTGGCAAATGGCATCTTGGCTCTGTGTCCTACAATCCCTTTGACTTCACTGGGGCAACAAATCTACATCATCACTGGATCTATGATCTAGCAGTTAAAGTTGGGACAGAAATTTCTTTCTTGATTTCCAACCTAGATGATTCTATGATTCCCTTCTTTTCTCTCTCTCTCCAGACTTGGCAGAATGGTACCCTCCTGCTGCTGGCATGTTCTTGTGGATCAAAATTAAGGGTATTTCTGATACACAGCAGCTGATCATGGAAAAAGCTTTGCAGAAAGAAGTATGACCTGTGGTTTAATGGCATGTGATGTTAAAATGAAATGAGTGGAGGATAAAATACATTTACCATATCTCTCTTCACATATGCACACATGTGAAAAAGCAAGGGAGCTTGCTGGGCACCATCACTGAGGCTGCAAGTCAGGCATTGCCACATAGTGACTCATTAATAAAATATTTTCATGTCTGTATTCAGATTTTGATATTTAATCAGCTTACTTAAATTTAAAACATTATAATATATAGTATAATGTCAGGTATACAACATATATGCATACAGTGTTAATATCATCTTAATATTTTATGCTTTATATTAATTATATTAATATTATATTACTATTAATATAGTAATAGTAATATATCTACATGAGTGATGGCTGCCCACTGTATCTTTTTAGTAAGGAAAATTAATTGTGATTTTATTTCTACAATTTATAAGAGCCAAAACTGTGTACTGAGTAATCTACATCCCACCTCAGTGGTGCTTCTAACCATTACTGTGATAAGCCCAAGCAGGTAACCCACCAACCTAAGTAGCCAAAACTTAAGAGCTCTTTGATTTTGTTACAGAAAGTCTGATTCCAGGTTGCATATTTTTGGCTTCTCATTTTGAAGAGAAGGAATATGTTATGCTGTCTTCTGATAACAGTGTTTCAGCAGTGAGCCTTCTCAAATGTGATTTAACACAGTGTTTTAAAACTGTGGAAGTGGTGGTAACTGGGTGGCTAATAATTTTTTTCTTAGGTGTTACTGGTTCCTGGAGGAGCATTCAATATCAGTAATTCAGAGCCAAGTCCTTATGTCAGAGCCTCCTTCTCTCTGTCTTCTCCAGCCCAGATGGATCTGGTACATGAGATTTTTGTTTATTTTTAATGTTCTTATCAAGGCAGTTTCTCACATAATAGTGCTCCCTTATTTTTACTTACTTCTCCATATGTGTTTTCTTGAATGTTGGTGTAGGGGTTTTAGTACTTAGGTGATTAAGCAGACTTTTGAAGCTTTACTGAAGTCAGAGTAAGTTTTGCTATTTGCTTTAGCATTCTCAGGCAATCTTTTATTTTTCAAGACTTTCCTGTGATTGGATTACCTCTTTTCTTGTGTGTGTGTGTGTGTTGTCATCATTCCTTTATAAGAAAGAATACTGGTTTGCTTTCATACAATTGACATATATGTTGTATTTAATTTCTCAAGTACTCATCTTCTATGTATTTTAGGAATATTTGAGGACATTTGGGATGTTATTTGGCTGTATCTATAAAATCAGTGGGAAGAAAGATAGGAGACATTTATTTGTCCTTATTTGATTTAATACTCATTTGGTTTGGGTGCTTGAAACAGTTCAGTATCCTTAGTTGATTTTCATTCAGTTGTGAAGGTTTGTGACAGATAAGCACTTGGGTTGACTTTCTGTTTCTTCTCCTGTATTCTATTTCTTCCTTCTTCTTTGTGAAAGTAATTCATAACCATACTGTTGACAGTCAAACTGGATCTTCTATATGCTTCCCCACTCAACTGTTCTTCCTTTCCTTTCACCTTTGGAGCCTCACAGCCCTTATATTAAGATGAAAGAGACACTCTTTCAGGGATCACTGGTTGTCTTAAAAGTACAACTGTTGAGTTGCATCTGAACTCTGAATAACCTTTGAACATCAATACATGTATTTTTCTGTTTCAGAAAACTCTGCCTTTTATTTTCTGTCAGAAAAGTGGAAACTTTGTCCAGTCAAAGCTCATACATGTTGTTCCAAAAGGAAAACAGAGAATATCAGCAGAATTTTGCAGTATAGAACACTGAGTTTGTATATGGTTAGGGTAGTTTCAGTAGCTTTACAGGTTTGGTGTGTTGCCTATTTAAGTAATGCTGGAATATAAACATGAACCATATTTGTGTCATTGCAGGCCTTCAAGAGACTGGCTGACCTTATAAAAGAAGCTTTGTGAAAAAGCTAAACAGGGCTCTTGCAGCAATCAAAATCATCTCCAGAAAATATTTTTTTAACATTTGGATTTCATCAGAACACTTCAAAAGCAAGCACAATACAGTGGATGTTGCCTCAGATCATTTCAGCTAGGAAAAAAAATAAACCCACAAAAAAAAACCCAAAAGAGTGAAAAACAATTTGCTTAACTTCTTTGACAAGACATTGCATTACTAAATTTATTCCAATTTAGAAACATTTAAAATACTCAAAACAAATTGTTCTGTTTCCCATCAAATCCATGGTTTTGTTAGATTTTAATTGATTTTTGTTCTGTCTTTTGTTCTCCATTTGTGTTGAGAAACAAGGAAATCAGTTACTTAGGAAGTTGCACCTGAGATTGTCTTGGCAACTATTATTTAATCCCAATTGATACATTCCTGCAACACTTTATATTGGAATTCGGTTTGTGCCTCACTTTCCTCCTGGTCCTGCTGTACGGCATCTGATTTGGAAGATCTGAAGATCAGTATTTAATTTTACTAAAGTTTTGTTAGATACTAGTGATGTAAGGATATTAAAAAAATTGAAACTCATCCAGCAAAATTAGGTTGTGTTTACAAATCCAACTGTTTGGCCTAAGGTCCCTTGCAATTTGCATGGGTTTTGCAGCTCTTTCTCTTACCTGTGAAAGGTTTTCCACTTCAGTCTGTGGATAATTACTGTGGACCTGTGTTAGAAAGCTGATGGTTTGCAAAGGCCCGTGGATGTGCTGATAGAACTGCTCTCTCTCCTCTTGGTCAGGTGTGGCTTTGAACAGAGAGTGTTAAGTAACTGCACGGGGGACACAGTGGAGTGGACAATACCCTGACGCTGCCAGATGGACAGATCAAGCAAAATGAAAAAATAAAAGAATGTTTTGCTCTCTAATCCCTTGGTCATTATTGTCCCAAATGTTTGATGCTTGGCAACACGTACAAAACCTTCAGGAAGTTTTAACTGTATGGATTCTCCAGGGCTTTGCATTTTGCTTAGTGACTTGTTTTATTTACGGTTTAGATGAAAGCACTGTGGTTGTCCACCAAGAGCAGATGGTTGTTCCTTTATGTGCAAGTGTTCAGAATCAAAAAGTCAAAATACGTCTTCAAGGATCCAACCAATCCTTCAGCAGCTCAGATATCTCGACCAAATGAGGGGTCAGGCACAACCTTACTTCACTGGAAGTTTCACAAGAGTCATGGGTTTAGTATTAGCAATAATTTTCATTCTCTCTTTTCCCACTAGTTATAAATAGCATGTGCCATAATAAACTAGCACAGATGTGTGCCTTTCCCAGCATCTCTCTTAGCATCAGGATCATTCCAGTGCCTTCAGCCCAGCATCACCTTTTATCTCTATCTCAAGCCATTCTATTTAGTTACACATCCAAACCGTCTGCATTTTGCAGCTTCTTGAGCAGTGTCTAAGCTCAATCCTTTCCCCTCTTCTCAGAGTGCTGTGACTTCTAGTCAAGTCCATGTGATTTTCAGGCTAACTTTCTCTGATTTGATACCAGAATGCGAGTCCTTTCCGACCCATTCACAGTACATGGTACGGTCCCAGCTTCTTTGTCACTCCTGCCTCCCTTCTGCAAAGGTGGGGCAGGGTCTGTTGTCCCACCACAACTCAGCTGCAACCCAGTGCACAATCTCCAGTCCTCCCTGTCAGCAGCAGGAGCAGGGCAGCTGCTGGTGGGCAGGCAGGCAGGCAGGCAGGCAAGCTGGTGCAGTGGGTGAGGTCAGCCCTTGCCTTGGGCGGCCAGAACCCACGGGGTGACAGTGTGGGGAAAGCCCACAGTCCCAAAGCTGCTCTGAGGGCACCAACACTGTCTCTGAAGACAAACTTGTCCCTTTTGCCACTGATGGGCCTAAGGGGGTTCAAACTGTCAGTGCCCTTTGTGCAGTGCTGCCTAACAGCAAGTTTCCGTGTTTCGACTCAGTTTCTTAACCATGTGTAGAAACGTTGACAGCTCTGACTGCATCAGAAAGGCAAGTTCTGTCTTGGGTTCAGTTTAGAAAATGATTTTATACAACAATGAATTTATGTGTTTTATATATTTTTACAGAGGAATAAAATGTTAATGTCATTTAAGACTGATGTTAGTTCTCGGGCAAATGCTGCTGTCATTGTCAAGTACTATTGTCCTATTGTCATTCGTCCAGACCTGAGTTAAGAAAACATAATCAAAACAATCATAATACTCATTATTAAGCAAGCTTGATATTGGCGATGTGTTGAATAATACAACCCTTACTTTTCAGAGATCTAAATGGTAATTTAGTAGAATGTAAGCAAAATGTAATTCCATTTGCTGTACATCAGATGCTTTTGCTATCATCTAATTTAATTTAGAGTTTGGTTTTTTTCCCAGACTGTGACGAAGCATCTAGAATTAAAATAACATCCTGAACAATGCAAATTGAACAATGGCAGTGAAATCTTACATGCACATGCCATCTCCCTGAACCTTTTAAAGCAGAGTTTCTGGTCTCCTGGGAGAGAGCATTCCCTGTGATTAAATGTTCTTGGAGGAAACCGTTCAGAGACAAACGGAAAAGGGTGGGCAGCAGGTTCACATGGAAAGAAATGATGTGGCAAATGAAAGTGCTGTCTTCTCCCTTTCAGTTTCATCCATCCAAGAGCAAATGACCTCTCTAGGCTTAAGCCACCTAATGCAAGTGACACAGTCTACCTGTTAGGAACGAGAGGATGAAAAGGGCTCTGTGTGATAAAAGCATCCTCTGATGCTACCTAGGTATGGTCAGCAGTGCTGTAGAGAGCTCCTGACACGGGCAGCTCCAGGCAGGCTGGGTCTCCACGCTTACTTCTGAGTGGGCAATTACCTGCCCATTCTGTTGTACCTGCACTTTGGCTCCACGGGATTTTCAGGCTTTTGGCAAAGGAAAACCACCTAGAAAATCTGGACAAATAGCCACCGTACATGACCCAAACAATTCTGTTGTGCAAGAGACATAAATCTTCAACCCATCCTCTGTGTTCACGTGTTGCTCCACACATTGAGGCTCCTGAGACACATCCCACTTCTGCTTTGTGAGTTTTACAGATGTAGCAAGGGGAAGCAGTTGCTTCCTGGGAGATTGGAGATATTAACAACTTCAACCTGATTCCTGAACTTCTGCACAAAATACATTCACGAGTTTTATGTTCACAGAGGTCATTGGTCTGCAGGGAAATGGTTTCCCTTTACTTTCAAACGTGAGCCCTTCAGCACAGATGTGATTAATGAATAACTGAGAAAAAAATATATATATTTATGGGGAATTAATTAAGAGAACAGGTGTGTGTATACACTATGGCAGGCCTTACATTAAACTGCGAGCACGCAAAGAATTGTTTCATCTAATTGCATGTCAGCCCCTGAGCATCAGTGGTGGCTTCCAATAAAGAGTTTTTGTGGAAAACTCTTGGGTTTGGTTCTGGGGGGTTGTCCCCTGAATTCTGAATGCGAGTTTCATTTTAAACTTCATCCTTTACAAATCATGTGCTCTGTGTGGAACCTTGTGTTTTAAAACCTTGTGGCCTACAGATCTGCAGTACTTTGAGTTCTTCCTTTGCACTCTGGATTGTCATACACCAGGGCAAACGTTTGAAAGAACTCCACTGAGCTGTACTGGTGCGTGCCTTAATATGTCTTGTTTGCTTTACCATTTAATAACAGGTTTTGAGCAGCCCATTGTAGAATGTGTCTTAGATGGGAACAGAACTATTGCAGTGTTTGGAACGTAATGATTCTGAATGAAAATCACTTTGTAAATACCAAGAAATATATTTTCATTCTTCTCACACTGCTACCAGTATCATGGTTTAGGGTCAGGGCGGCCCCTTAGCCCTATAACAGACGCTCTCTCTTAACCCCCCTCCCTCCTCAAAGGGAAGGAGAAAGGGAATAAGGGAGAGAGTCTTACTGATTAGAAAAGGAAACTAGAACAGCTTGAATGAAAATAATAGTAATAATGGAATATATACAAATCTATACAAAACCAGTACTGAAGCCAACCCCCCTGATGGTAATTCCATCCCCATCACCACTGCTGCTGTGGAGCAGGCACCGGGGCAGTCCCAGCCTGGGCCCCACAGCAGCCGGGAGCTGTGTTCAGGAGCTGGATTCTGGTGCTGGGTTCAGGAACACACAGACCGGATCGAAGGCAGAACGGACAGAGGCCTCCTTGGGTGCTCCAAGGGAGGAACCGAAAGAGGACCTGAGCCGAGCTAAGCAAAAGTTGGCAAGGCAGTCCAAGAGGGGAGAAGAGCCCAGAGACCCTCTGGATCCCTCAGCTCTAACTGAAATATAATAATAA
>WTSP01027853.1:39964-71341 GCA_025331215.1 Actenoides lindsayi | reverse complement strand
CAAGTACCCTCAAGTACAGCAGTTTGTCACCTACTAACAAGTATGGAAAAATTCCCCAAGAAAACAAAAGAACTCCCAAAACCTCAACAAGCAGTTTTATCCTTGGCAATCCCATTTTGCTGAAATGCAACAATCGTGAATATTTGTTAATTATTTTCTTTGTATTATGTGATATTTTATACTTAAATGGGAGTCACAGATGGTTATTACTTGCAAAAGTCAAAAAGTTGTCTTTTAAGTCATTTGAGGAACTGGGAAAAACACACAACTGTGACAGGAGAAGTTGGTCCTAACATCACTTGTTCTAAAGCCTCTGTATTTTTCAAATTCTAATCATTGCCTAATGCTTTAGATTTGCTACTGGGCAAATGAAGGCCTGGCACATCCAGCATTCCACAGCCTTCTGAATATTTGGTTATTTCCTGAAATAGCTGACAAGAACAAATCCTCTTTACCTTCTGCAGTAAGATTTTATTGGACCCTTTATGTACAAGCAGGCGATTCGTTACTGTTAAGACCAGAAGTACGAACTTTCAACTCGTTAGGATCTGCAAGATAAAAAGTGGGTTTGTGTTGGCAGAGGAAGGGATGTCTAAATTGTTCTCCTGAGACTATTACTTTCACTGAAATCTAAATAGTCCCTCTGTTTCATTATCTTTGTACAGAAGCAGGAAGACCAGAGCATCAGGGAAAATACCACTTACCTTTTTTTACCACTGGTTAATTTTCTTTTGCCTTGAAGGCAACTATAATGCTAGCTTCCTTACGGTACTCCGTTACCCATCAGTGTTAAACGATGAAAAAGAAGTGTGCTAGAGTTCATCAAATAAAAGTGATATTAATGGCATAGTCAGAAACAAAGCACTGAAACTTCTTCTTTATGTTGGCTGATTATTCACATTGGGACTAATAATAGACTTTCAACATATAAAAATGATACTAGGTATATTAACCTTTTACTGCTTTCTAGAGAAGGTGATTTGAAGAGCAAATTTCTACCAACTCAAACTGCAGAAGCATGCAGCCCCAACATTAGGGGTACTCTTCTCAAAGTTATTCTATATTCTGTTTATGTCTATAGTCCGTATTACGCACTCACTGATTTAACTTCACTGATGAAAAATCCAAGTATTTAGAGGAAAAAAACCCCTAGATTATGGCACCCCATTTGAACTTAGAAGAAGAAAAAAACTTCCACACACTTTCCATGTGCAGCTACAGTGGTTGTCTGCATATGTTCGATACCTGCAGGCATAATTATTTAGCTGCCTGCACAACTCAAATTACCCCAGAAGCACTTTATTCTCCACGGTAATTGCAAATCTGATGTGCCACAACTGCCCACACCTTTTTGTGTAAAACAAGATGCTTAAATAAATGGAAAGATAGTTTAGAAAGTTTAGTATCTTAAAAATTTTCTCCATCTTTATTAACTTAGTAGGGAAATTTCTAAGAAACTTGTATTCAAAGAAAAAAAAAAAAAAAAGAAAGAAAAAAACCCACAAACAAACAAAGAAGCAAGCTGTACATTCCAGAGTGGTCCACAACTTCATTCTGTCCATGCAGAAAATAATGCCACATAATAAAGTCTCCAAATCCTCAAAGAAATGACAGACTGGCACTTAGTGTCATGATGGTTTTTAATATACCAGTTTTGTCAGCTGCTCAAGTTTAACAAGGAGGTTCACTTTGACCTATTGGTCTTTGAATGCTCATATACATATTGTCCCCCATATGATAAGAACATATAGTGCGGTGTGCTTTTACCAACATCTTTGGTATTTGGGAAGCTATAGAAACTTTAGTCTGTATTGAAAGATTTCTTTGCCGGAGAGAGGTCTGAATATAAAGCTCCCACTAGTTGAGGCATGGAGACCTTTCCCTTGGGCAGTCATACTCCATTTTCTTTTCTTGAACCATTAAGGTAAGATCTCACCAGGCACTTTTCAAGAGTTGAATATATTCATGCAGAAATCTATCAGCAGCTCAGTGAAGAGATTCAGAGGTACCAGAGCACTCAGGGAGGTCATTCCTTTTGATGGCCAGATCAAATTAAGCCCAAAGACACAGACCAGGCTGGATGCTGTCATTCTGTTATATATGCTCTCCTGTGAAACCTGGAAAAGCATAAACACGAATAGGTATATGCAGACATGTGCCCCAGAGTGTGAGACAAAATACCATCCTGTACTGAGTGAGGATGATCCACTGGTGAGAGTAGACTCTGGTCACTGGTGCACCACTGTCTACTTAACAGCCTCAGGGACAGCTCTACAGCCTAGAGCTAGGTGGCCACTGGAGCCTGTGTCTCTCAAGTACAAGATAAAATGTCACTAAGACAAATAAAAAGGCTAAATAGTTTCCTTATGTTAGTAAAATCGTTCTCAATCTTTCTTTGTGGAATCTGTTATCTCTGCTGGGGATGAAGGAAGGATAGTATAAACAAAGAGATATCTCATCTGTTTTGGCACTCAGTTCTCTGCAGAATAAACCTTGAGGACTTCTGAAGTTGTTTGCAAGGGTTTAGAAGGATTTCTTTTCTCTTCCACCGATGCATGACTTCACTTCCAAGTACACCCACAGCCATCCAATTCCTCTGAAGCAACAGAGGTGAAAATGGGCTGTAGGTAAAATGCACAGCACTGAAATCTGTAATGCACCAGGATGATGTGTCCTTCTTTTATCTGTGGATATGATCCCAGAACTGGGTAGCGGGACTAATTATTTTTGTCTGTGTATCAGCTTGGCAGAGGATTTCTATGTTTTACATTCCTGCTTTGCATGGCTTTTCATGACAGCCCAATATGGCGTCCTATCTGTCAATCTGGGTGCTGTATCTGACAAGTTCTCTGTTACTGTAAAGAGCTAGCAAGCTGAAGATGCTCTTGATTCCTCCTGACCTCAGTAATTCAGGCAGTTCTTCTCAGGCTGATGGTTGCAGTTGTTGATCAGTAATCTGTCATGGGAAGACCATACAGTCACAAACTGCAATGCACAGGTTACCCTGAAGCTGTCATCTCAGAACAGAACAAGGAATTATCGGGCAAAATCTCCCACGTATTCTTGCTGCTACAATTTCAGGTGGCATAGGAACACAAAAAATCTATTTTTCAGTGTCTCTCCATTTCTGCCTTGTCATAAACCCTCTTGAAAAGGCAGCTCTGTAGTACTGTGAAAGGTCTGAGGACAGTAGAGGAAAAATCTAAAAGCCCTTATGAACATGTGAACACTTCTCAGAATATGCATAAACTCCAGTTGTCCTCTGCCCAGTAACACAGATTTAATTCCACTCAATCTCCTACAGCACAGTCTCACCCTCCTTGGTGTTTTAGCTAGCAAGGAGCCTATGTGCTCAGCCATGAGGGGACATAATGACTTCTAGACACATGTGTGGGATGGAAGTCTTTTCCTTGGGGGAAATGAGGAAGTACTTATGTGCCCCAAAGCATACAATTTTCTTCCTAACCATATTAATTTTTCCAATAACAGGTATTATTTTTCCCTCCAATCTTTACCTTACCCTTATGGGACATCAGAGCTACCATGATGCTATTTCTGCTACAAATATTAAAGGCTTCAATTGTTTTTAAGGTCGTGAAGCAGGTCTGGATAGTGGAAGGAAATACTGGTGTCAAAACCACAACTTGTCAGATTAAACAGCAATGACCTTTTGCAAACCCCACATATTCCTCTCTAGAGCACAAACCACGTATAACCTGCTGACCTCCATGTACTGTGACTTGCTGATAGAGATAGATTTTTTCTCCAAGATGAAACCATCTCTTCCCACCTTCCACCACTGTGTGAACATTTCAAGAAGACAGTCCATTGATGAAATGATCAACAAAAATACCCATGACACAGCTTCTCCCCTGAGAAGGAAAATCCTTACGATAAAATGAAACAGTGATTATATCATCCGAGGCAGAGCTACACTGTCTTATCTGTGAGACATGGCATATTGCTTCACTTCAAAATGAACAGCAATCCCTTCCTCAGCAGATGTAAGAAAAAGTGTGCAATTGAATCCAACTCTCTCCGCAATAATCTTTGCTCACCAAGAGCTGCAAGCAAGGAAGCCTTGTCACACCAGTGATAATGGCTTTATCCCTCCCCTTCACACAGTCTCACCCCCTACTCCAGTGCCAGATTTCTTTCTGGGATGACATGAACATATCCAATTCATCTACGCCATCACGAGCAGCTGATTTTTTCTTCCAGCACTAGACCTAAGCAGCATGTGACTAGGGCAGCACGCAATCAGCCAACCTCCTCATGGGCTATTGCACTAAATAACCACATCCCAAAGCTATGTTCTATCTAAGAAATATAAATGACATCTTAAGCATTTGGACTAATCCCTTTAATTCTTCTTTGGTTCCCTCACAAAGTTTGTAATCATCATCTCTGTTTCAAGTGAAAATATACTTCCTCTGTCAATTTGACAAGCTAATAAAAGACAATTCTCCAAGAACCTAGATCATATCTTTGAAGGAACCATCTGAAAATCACAGAAAAGTATTACAGTAAAGAACTACACAGCTCCAGTTCATTAGCTTTTTTTCCCCCCTTTCGTTGGAGTATGTAGAAAAAAATCATTAATTAATGACAGCCTATATTGAAAGAAAGCCCTCTAGAAAGGTAAAACTTGCACATTTCAAAACTCATCACTGGGAATAAACACTGAAGATTTAGTGCCACATCAACAAAAGCAAAATATACATCTTCACTATGCCAGAATAAACACCTAGCTCCCCCCAGCAAAACTGTGATCATTTTTGGATTCAACATACATGCGTCCCAGAACCCTCATGGGTACTGCAGGAGTGAGTCCAGACAGCCACTACACTACCTAATGAACTTAAACCAGTGAAATACAGAAGACAGAAACAGCCAGTTACCATCACATTTTAAAAATATAAGGACATCATCATCTCTTTAATTTCTCAGTCACAATGCTGAAAGGAACTCCACAAAACATTTTCAAAAGAAAATTACTAGATATTAAAATGCACCTGCAAACTTGAGTGGAAATGTAAGCTTCTATCCCTCACAGCTACCTGACAGATGTGCCAACTGCTTGTATTTGCTCCATGAAGCTTAGTCATCTAATCCTTCCCAACATGCCTCGTCATCTCCATCCACCCCCACACTTTGTTAGTTCTTTCAGTTGGACAATCAATTGAGACAAAACATTAATTCTGAGCATTTTTTTTTCCAGCTTGTACTTGGCTTTGACTTTACTGCTTCAGTTACAGATATGAAGCATAACTCATGGGCACCAAAACCTTGTCCACTTTTTCTAGTTGGTCCAAGTCTGATGTTTTGAATTTGGCAGATTTTTGCAGTGGTTCTTCCAGTCAATTCAGTCACCCTTCCCCTGCATCAGGCATGACTGTAAGGACAGAAATAAGCAACAGAGAGGAAAAGTGTGTGAACATAGAAAGGGGTCTGTACCAGAACCCAAGATATGCTTATAAAAGCACAATCTAGATTATATTATTGCCTCTATAAACTCTGCTGATTGTTTAGCCTTAGTCTGTCATGAAAAACTACAATTACAGTTTTCTACTAAATGGTTTCTGGCTCCATAACTATATACCCTTGTTCCTCACTGTGCTTTCCCAAGTAAATAGCAAGATGACTTCTCTGAGCCCTTTAAAATTGCACATGTGCTCATAAATCCACTTCACTGTATGTACAACATGGGGCTCATGGAGCACAAACACTTGATTGTGCACACTCATCTCTCATGAGATCAGCTGAGCAAGCACAGACATTCTTTACAGACATAATTCGGGGTTTGACTTGTGAAAAGTGGTCTTTGTTTTCTCTCTTGCTTCTGGTTCTCAACTCTGCCAAGGGACCTAAGTCCACTGCAACTCCAAGGGGACCTGCCAATGCCTCTCTAGCAGCCAGAAGCACTTCAGAGTGAAAATCTACAGCTTATACCTTTCACAGAACACCGTGCTCATTACAGGCAAAATCGCTGCTAATCTAAGGTTAAATGATTTGGGCCTATTTTTGAAATACAAGTCTTTTACTTCTGTAGGAGTTTTACCGTGTTACTGTAGCACCCTTGGACTAAAAGGAGCTGCTTCATTAAGTAAGGGGTTGAGACTGCAGAGAAAATAGGGATTTTATTTTTTTCCTCCTTCTGCAAGCCTGTATCAAACCTGGAGTGTTCAAAACCTGTATTTAGAGATTACAATTCATTCCACTTCATGAAATTATCACATGTACCTCTTGCACTACTCAAGGCTGAGCTCATGGAAGAATTAAATTGCCTCTTACAGGTAAGAAGGTTGATGCTTGCAGGTAAAAACTAGGATTATTGGTAGAGTGCTCTGTTAAAGTTTGAATTGTGGCAGATTGTGCAACACACTGATTCTGCAACAAATAGAAATCTCTAGCTTGTAGATTGTTTCATGTTCCCTTGACCTTTCCAAATGCATATATTCCCTGAGACATTAAGGATGAAAAGTCATGGATCAGCAAAAATAGCACATCTCAGCCACTAGAATCAACTTGATGCTGTGCTTTACATAACAAGGCATACTCAAAAATAATGCTCTGTCCTGTTGTCCAATTACAGAAAACACTATCTAGTACTTTTGCACACTTCATTAATACCTCAAGTGCTCAGCTCTTAAGAAGTGCATTGAGATGGTGCACCTCTTACTGGAACAAAGTCACTCACACGATTTATAACACTGAGGAGAGATATCAGTTGCTAAAATAATAGCAAATGACACAAGGGTTTCTTTAATAGCATTAGAGTTCAGCTAAGCAACAGTAAACAAACGTGGGTATTACAGGAACCTTGTAAGTGCTGAGTGAGGTTTGTATCGAAGTGTCTCCTTTAATCTTGCTTTTCTTGAGTGTTTTGGTAGAAAAAGGGATTAAATGTACTTGTTTCTGAAGTATGCTGCTGACTAAAATACTACAAGCACGACTGCAGCCCAAGAACAGTTACTGAGGGACAATTCCTCCACTGGTGAAAATCAGCATAATTCCACATACATTTGGTGGGCTCTTAGGACTTTTGAAGGCTAGATCATGTTATTAAGGTGTGAGCAATACCATGATACTCAATTTTAGGCACATGGATTTAAAAAATGCAATCTCAAAAAGGTAATGCATTGCATAAGGGAGAAGAGAAATCTGCATTCCTATTACTGCCTTTTCCTGCACATAAACTGACAACCAAAGGCTGCATCTAGGTTAACTGCAGAACTGTTTGTAATAGATGTTCCCCAAACCCTCACCTGGTGATGGGTTCCCAAAAATGGGACAAAAAAATCAGCAAATGAAAAAGTGGGATAAAAAGACACATGATTTCATTTATCCCGAAGCATACCAAAAATTCTTGCAAAATGGCACATGAGATGTTTTTCATTTAACACTGTAGAAGTCTTCATTAAAGAATGAAAGGTTAAATGGGAAAATATTAATTTTAAGATTTAATATAAAATACTTTGCTGATTGTTTTTCTAAAGCTCATGAATGTGTCTATCATTTTCTAAGATGACACTAATTTATTTGTGTTTTAGCTGCCCAAGATTAATACTTTGGACAAAAAAGGTGACTTCACCTACTTATTCTCTGGCACTGAAAAGTACACAATCACTATTTTCAGTCTTTTTTCCCCTCCAAAATAGGAAAAAAATGGACTAAAAACCAAATCAATAAAAACATGCAGTTGTCAAAGTGGAGTGGAGGGGACAGGACATTTAAATATTCCAGTGCAGGTACAGTTCCACTTCCACTTGAATTTACACAGTACTTTTCATTACATCTGAAGAAGTTCATGGCAAAGGGATGCCCAGACCATTGTTTAGCCTTGACTTTTGCTGCATCCTGGTGTTCACTCCATTAGTAAGTACTGCACAACCACCTCACTATACTTGTTAAATGATTCAGTTTTATTTCCTGTGGAGATGCTAAATGTTTAGTTAAGAAGAACAGATTTAGAAAGAAAAGACTGGCATGACTTTGGAAATTTTGCCTATACTCACCATATGGAGAAAGCATATCAGGTATTTCACAGAATCATTTAGGTTGGAAAAGACCCTTGGGAACATCGTGTCCAACCATTAGCCCTACTCTACAAGTTCACCCCTAGACCATATCCCCCAACACCACATCTAAGCGATGTTTAAACACATCCAGAGATGGTGACTCAACCACCTCCTTGGGCAGCCTATTCCAATATCTCACTACTCTTTCCGTGAAGAATTTTTTCCTAGTGTCTAGTCTTAAACTACCTTGTTTCAGCAACGTGACTGTGTTCAGGAAGTCCTTGAATGATTTGTTTACATCTGGTGACTTGTAAATTGCTCTCCACACCTGCAATGTCGAAGTCAATCATAACTCCAAAACATCAAAATATTACCAAGAAATAATATCTCTTTTATACCTGCTGGAATACTTCAGATATCCATTTGTAAAAGTGACCACAAAATTCAGCTCTACTAACCTCCACTTTCTTTGAATCTCATCTCTCCACACACTGAATCCAGATGTCTACTTTTTATCGTTGTTGAGACATTGTCCTGCCCAAAATGGTCTTTTGGCATTATACTAGCTTTAAAAACACTTATGTCCTTCTGCAGGAAACTCTTCTGTCTTGGCAAAAGTTGATGAGATGGCCACTTGGATGTGTAAGAATTTTCTAGACATGAACCTAAGCAGCTTCATTAATTCATTCCTATAGATGGGCAAAGCCAGAACTGGACCCCGAACTCATGCATCATCCAGACAGTCTGGGTAAGAATTACACTAACGCTGGATTATGCTTCAAATGCTGTACCAAATGGCTGGTTTTGTTCTTGCTAGAATATTGTTATTATTTTAGTACCAGAACTTTAACACCAATCTGGAAAAAGGTCTGATGGCTTTTCTGCATTTGTTACGTTTCTCTCTCCCTCTTCCTGACACAGCTAGATGTGCGTAAGAGTGTGTGCATGCACAACATGCCAGCATGTTAAACGTTCCCTTAAACTCTGAATTAACTACATGAAGTTGTACTGTTGTGAACTATGTTTTTTTTCTACTGCAAAGCTACCAGTTCCCGTAAAACACAATAATCTGAGTCCCAAGAATCTTTTTGTAAGCCTTCTGCAGAGTAAATAAAGCATGAACTGTGGCAATACTGGGCAAAGGAACTCTTTTAGCAGCTTTCATGACCAAAGGAGGAGTTCTTTGACAATTACAAGCTTCAAGGTTTTGGTAATTATTTTAGTCAGTCACTTAGCTAATTTACTTCACAGCTCACATCAATAACTCTTTAAAAAAATGTTTCAGATGAGACACTACGGAGAAAAATTTCCCCATCATTTCAATGTATTGTATAGCAGAGATTCTGTATATCATACATGACAGCCTAAGGAGAAATTCTCTTAAACTCCATTTTCCAACATATTTTGTGAACAGCTAAAATACCAGTAAACAAAAATAACATGGAATGGATATTACACAGGTGTTTCACCACACAAAACCTCCCACTGTTCCTAGGACAATGCATTGCTCTGAGATCCTTTTCAGATGTGTCCATGGTTTTCACTTAGCTCTAGCATGAAGTAAGATGTCCACAAAGTCAGCACAAGATTAATTCAGTAAAAATCAGCATTTATATATCCTTTTTCCAGATTTCCCCTATTATTTCCTCAGTTCTGAGTGACAATCTTTACTTCCTCTATTTCTACAAAGCTACCTGTGAATAGGCCTGTTTTTCTTGATGCCCTGAGATACTTAAGTGTGTGGACAGATGAATCCTTGAATCCTTTCAAATCTTTGATTTGGAAGGTGATGATCTACAGACTTGCAAGTAGAAAACCAGGCAAGACAGATCTTCAGAGGATTATGAACATGACCTGATTAAGTCCTTAATGGCAATGCATAAATAAAGATATGAAATGGTACGTACAGATGTTAGTGATGGGCACAATATAAGAATTTCACCTAAAATACAATGTATCTAGGTACAGTAAACTTGCTATACTTATACACTTTATAAACAAGTAGCAACTGAGATTTATCCCAAGTCTGAATTGTTTAGAGTGACCTACTTCAACAGCGAGAGTCACAATAGTGATAACCGACACTTTGCAACAGCATCAGACCATGGATACCAGAGATAGGTTAACAGACTCTGTTGCAAGCCATATATTTAATATATCTATATATATATATCATATATCAATATATGTAATTTTCCTCAAAAATCAGGTTTTGAAAAAAATCTGTGCTTGTGACTTGTTACTGGTTCTCTGCTAGACTGACTATAGCCTCGATGGCAACACACCAGTCTCTGCAAGTACTGGGTACTAAATCTTGGATATTCTAGGATGCCAGATATTCAACCCTCATCTAGTTGCCTTGCCAACATTATAAACTCCTAGTTCCTGACAAAGACTGCATAATTAATGTTTTATAATTCATATTTTCATGTGGTGTCAGAACATTAGATAATCAACGTCTTCTCTCCTCATGGCTTTAGATCCTTTCTTCCCTAGCATGTTACCCCATGGGAATAGTTCCAATAAAAACAATCCCCATCCTTCAAAAAAGGAAAGAAAAGAAAAAAAAAAAAGGAAAAAACCCCAGAAAAATGGGAAAAAAAAGGGAAAAAAAGGAAAGAAGCGTACAAATGATTGACTCAATTTTGTTGCCAATGCTGATGCTAAAACTCAAGCTGCTTTGACATAACTTGTATCACTGACTGACTCAATGCTGCACCACAATATAAAAATGGAGGAGCCCAGGCAGTGAGAAGTCTGATTCAACTCTTACTAATAGAGTATGCTATATAGAAAAGCCAGTAAATGTTTTAAAAAGCAGGGAGGGTCTTGGGAACTCTGAGCACCTTGCTCTGGTACACATTATGAGGTTGTCCATTTGTGACTGCAATGAAGCATTAACTATATTATAGCCCTATAGCTGCATCATCGTTAGCAAAGAGCAGTGATTATGAATTAGCCAGGTCTACTTCAACTTGCTGCATACATTTTTCTAAAATGTATTTATACTCACTGGTGATTCCAAGGATATGATCATAACACTCAAATGTTAGTAATGGCTGAGGGAGTTCCCTAAGGAAAGTCTTTAGGATAACAGCTGCAATACGGGTATCATGATAATCATCAAAATTCACAGACTTGCCTAAAATGAGAAAAAGAAGAAAAAAGGTGTTTAATCCCATGTTTTACTTTTTCTTTAAACTACTGCTTAAAAACTCTTTCATACTACATTTTGAACAGAAAGCCTCTTCACTTACTGCTGCTGGTAACTCCTGGCATTTTTATTTTTCACAGAGTTTTACTAATTAATCTTGCTATTAAAGATTCTCCTCATTTCATAAAATGACTTCACAGAGAAGTCAGTGACTTTAAAATTACTTGACTACATTTCATAAATGATTAGGTAAAATTCTATTTCTTTGCTATAACCATGGAAAAACACCAGGCTAAATGTCACAGAGACATAGTTCCTTGTAGCTACAGTAAAGTGCATAAAGGCAAAACAAATGTTTATGGAAAAAATAGACCATTTTTTACTCAAACCTCATCATTCAGTAGCAGATACAGATTTTATAAGCTCTGGTCTGACATCAACTGAATACTTGCTATTCAGTAAGTGTTAAGTGCCTGTTGTCATCTTTCAGGTTTCTGTACTGGTGCTCTTATTAATTTATGATACAAATTTTTTTATGACTAATTCTGTTACTCTAATCACTGTTACTGGCAACAGTATGATGACAGCTTACCCTGACTGTAGAGTTTCTGAACAACTTTGATAGTCTGGATGCTGGCTGACCTCCTGAAGAGGCCCTCTACCTGTAGTCCTGAAAGAACAATTAAGGCAGGTCTCATCTGTAAAAGCTCTCACTGCCTTGTTTTTCTCCACAGGTTCAGTTGAAAACAGAATAGAGACAGAAGGCTTGGGAACAAACCCACTTAATGCACTCATTTTTTGTAAATAAAGTCCTTGAGAATAGAATGTACAATCAAATAATGTTGCAACATTGCCCACTGCACTTTCTTGAAAGCATCGCACAGAAATACTACCATCTTTTATGAAGTGGTTTAGAGTGTCTTGCTAACTATAATTTTTCTTTTAAAGTAGCTTTCGATTGCACCTAATGACACAGAAACAGGAGATTTAGATTCACAAGGCTGCTTATGTACCCAGTCTCACTGAGTGTATCTGCAAACTGAGCCCCAAACCACACCTGTAAATCTGCTATTCTCTTTTTATCTCTTAAACCTTTAGCAAGCTAAGGAGGGTAGTTTGCAAAGATTGCCTTAGCTCCCTCTTCTGACAAGATCCATTAGTCTGGGGAATGTTTCACAGGATCTTTGGGTGGAGGAGTCTATTATCATTGGAGGGATACTGGCCTCCCCAGCTTAAAGGCAGTTTCAAGGCACGCCATCACTCCTTCCACCTCTCTCTGGAAGTCAGTGGGACTTAGCACTCTGCCTGCCCAGGGTATTTTGAAATACCTGATTCTAGTCTTGAGGCACTTGTGAAATATTTATCTTAAATCTCCTGAAGTATATCTATCTAATTTGCTTTTATGCTGTGGACTACCTGAAATCTGACTTCAGCTACAGAGGAAAAATATCAATAAAATGCACTGATCAAGGACATAGTTTGGACCACATCTTTCAAGGTAAGTTATTTATCTGAATTAAACAAAACAAGACAGGGACATTGTGTTACTTTTCTTGAGACTTGTGCTACCTCTTGCCTTTGAGTTTGGTAAAATCCTCATTTCCCGCTCTCCTTCCTTCTCTCCAGTTTATTCTGCTCCTTCCGTCCAGCAGGTAATGCAATTTGGCTCATGTGTAGACCGAACTGGAGATTCCTGCTGGAAGTAAGAGCAATCTAAAATATTAGCCTATGCTGCTCTGACAAAACCTATAATTGCTGATGTTTTGAAAATGGTGGCAAACTGACCACTGACTTGGAGGGACTGCTACACGTTTCTTTATGGGAGTGGCAAAGATCAGACTGAATTTTCCATTTTGCCATGCTTGTCTTTTAGCAAGGTAAGTACCCAGACGGAAATCAATGTTTGTATATTTCAACTAAAGTACACATACATCTATTTGCATAATCAAGAATCTTTATGGTGTTCTAGAAAAATTTTGAGCTATACATTAATGAAAGATGAGTCATCCTGGTAAATTTGCCCAGGTTGCACATACGTTTTATACATAAAAAAATAGTAAATTAATTATTTTAATGAACCATTCCTTACAAAATAGTATTTAGCAGTGTTCATGTGATTTCAGGTCAGCGTACTAAAATAATTAGTAATGTATGACTGAAGAGAATTTTCATAGACATGCTCCAGAGACTTTTGCAAAGAATCCCAAGCACTACTTGAAAGCGCTCCACTGACGAGATTTAGTGGCTTAGCTGGAACTCAGAATAATACAGCTCCTAGTAACTTCATTTATGCCCTTGCTTGCTAAATTCCAGGTTGAATACTAAAACTTCAGCCCGTATTCTCAGTTCTGGAAAGAATATGATATCTCAGACTACAATATATAAGAATGACGTGTGTTTTTACTAAAGGAATCAAACAGACAGTAATCATGATCTATTTGACCGCTTGTTTTATTCCTCACCAGGTCATGTTTCAGCTGAATAAAGTTACGGCAAATAACATCACTGTAGTAAAACTGTTCTATTAGATTTACAGCACAACCTGTCTAAAGACAAGGTTTTGGATGCGGCAGCTCTGAACAGCTAGCTTGTCAAGGCATTGCCCTCAGCAAACAAGAAATACAGTAATTTCCTGAGAACCTGTAGAATTTTATGCTGGCTGTCAGTGGACTAGAGGCTTTCTGTAGGAAGAAGTCTTTCAGAGAATGGACATCATAAACGCTTGCAATTCTGTTTGCAGGAAGTGGTTTAATAGTTAACGCTTTAATCTCCTTGTATAAAATACAATGTAACAAATACAAATTTTTAACATGTTTATGCCTTTATTGGCTAGGCTTTCAAGAGTGTAATTAAAGACAATCTGTAGCATAGACAGCAGCTGTACTTGTCTGACCCTGCATCCCATCGATGTTACTGTAATGGCACGTTAACACTAAGCTCTTGTTGGATGTTTTCTGGAGGGGGAAAAGCAACTTTTATCCTCATCTGCAGAAATTGGGCATACGTGCAAGATCTGTGCTTCTCCCAGAATTCATTTACCAGGTCAACTAAAAGTGAATCAATATACAGCAATTTTTTTGATCACAGGTGGCAACAAGCCAACTACCAAAGCAGGTATCTCTTTTACATCCTGTGAGCAACCTATCCAAATGACATGACACTCACTAAGTTAGTGCAATTCTTAGGAATAAAGAAAAAAACTATATTCTCCTTCTTAATTTAGAAGGACCACAACAGCTAAAGAGACACATATATTTTTTTGCATAAAAGGTGTTCAGACCAGAAAATAATATAGCAATTTTAAAATCAAGCATGGATCATAACTTTGGCCTCCTGGTAAACAAAAATAGGACTCAACAGAAATTATGCTACTGAAGGGAGAAAATTATGAGTTTGAATACAGAGACAGTCCTTTTGCAATATATTTTTTTCTGACTTCTGTAATGCATATGAACTAAGAAGGATGCTTTTTTTAGAAGACTGTAAGTCTATTAATTGCTGTCAATGCTTTCTGTGTTTAAGCAGGGCAGGGGAAAGCCACCTGAACATGATTTAAATGATATTGTTTCCCACATAACATAGCCTAAGCAGCATCAGCATATATTCCCAACTGGGGTCTCATAATAAGGGATGGAAAGAAGGAAAGGGACCTGAAGCCTCTCATTAGTTATTCCACTGTGATGGATAAGTACACAGCCTTATGCACAGTCAGGAAATACTTTCTCCAAACTCATCGCTTCCTTTTCAGATGCTGGGGGCAAAAAAAACCCCAGTTCTTAGAACTACCATAATTAAGCTAACACATGGTGCCTATGCTAAAATAAGATTAATCGTTTTGTGTTCTTTTTTTTCAGACAAAGTACTTGCCAGAACCAGCAGAGTCACACGATGAGGAAACAAAATTGGCTGAAGACAGTCCTGGCCACTGCAGGTCAAGATCAAAAACAACTGTAGCTTTTAAAAATATAATTTTGAAACAGCCTTTTTAATTTCTGTTAGTAGTATTCTTCAGTCAAATCTTGTTTACATCATGACTCATGTCAGCTGTTTCTTTACAGAGTAATATTTTTGTCTTGGTGTACAAATTGAACTATTTTGCCATTAAAAGCATGGGTGTAACAGTCCATAGAGAATACCAACCCTGGAGTAGCAGTGCTTGCCAGAACACTATTAGGGGATGACTAACATGAGCAGCTAGCCTGGGCTTTCCAGGTCTGATAAACACACAGCTGCATGTCACTCACATATTCTATCAACACTGCAGAGCTTCTGTTGAGATAACTCAGCACAAACTACTCCATGACCCTCACCAAAAAACCATAGATAGAGATCTCTATCATAGAGATCTCTCTCACATAGATAGATCTCTCTCTCATAGATCTCTCTCTCACATAGAGATCTCTCTGTGATACAGAGGACTTTTGTTACCATGCACTAAACTCTCCAGACCAAAAGAAAGACATTTTATTCTAAGTGCTGTACAGAAAGAAACTTAGTGATGTAACTAGTGAAGGAACCATCTGTACTCAAGGAAAAGTGATTCCGTGAATGAGAACTTGACTTAGTAATTATTTCAATGTCAGCAATCATAAATGAAAACAGGCAGGTGCTTCATTCCACACTGAAAGATGACTTTTCCATGGTAGACAAAATTTTACAGTGCAATGACGCAACTGTGTCACACTCTGAATTAATGAACTGTTGCTAATAATATTTAGACCCCTTCTACTCCTCCAATCAGTTGTCCCACAGGAAAGATGTAGAAAAATCAAAACTGATGAAGAGAAATTAAAACAACACATGCTGTCACATTGCTGCAAACTTGTCAAAGAAAGAGGGATGGGAAAATGACATTCTTTTTCTTTCAATCAACCTTGATTTGAGGGTTGCTGGCGTCAAAAACCTTTGTTAATTCGTCTGCTTTCAGAGAAGAAATATCAAAGACTGAGCATCTGAATTCCTTCTGCCCTAAATTGAAGTTGGAAATGTTTCTTTTGACTGGAGTCTTGCCAAGTCTCAAGAAGTGTCCATCCTGACTTGGAAGCAGTTTTCATTCTCATTCATACAACTGATTTAGACATCTTCTTGCAGATTACCTAATTGTAGTAGGATTCCTTTTTAAAAATTAGAACTAATTTATTTCTGATACAAGGATTGATGAGTTTATAGCGTATTTTAATTGTCCATCTTCAATGTAACATCTTAAATGCCCAAAGTGTTGTAACTATGAATTTTTATGCTTAAGAAAAATCAGAGACTTTCTTTTTTTTAAGCTAGAATGCAAGACAAGTTCGAGGAGCATACTGTACAGCCATCCCTTCCCTTGTACTCTGTGCAATGGGTACAGAACAAGTGATCATGGTATCTGCAGTTTGTAAAGATGATTTGTACTTCAAGGAGCAGATCAAGGGCAGAAGACAAGGGACAGTTCCAGCCCTACTGAAAAGCTGAGCAGCAGCAGCAAGGATGTAGAACAGTGCAGCCTCCCCAGAACCCAAAGTGTATTTGTGTCCAGTTTTGAACATAACAGATTCTAGTCTTTGGATTTATGAATGAATATTCTCAGCTTACACTTAGCACTTCTGAACATAATATATTTACAATGCCTGTGCACCAAAACCACGAATTGTGCTTATTACAAGGTTAATTTTTATTGGATGGCACATGAACCAGTCTCGGGATTAATCTCATCCCCATGAAACCTAGGTAAAAACATTCACATGAAAACAAAAGAGCCAAGAACTCAGAAATGTTTATATGGCCAATGTCAAACTTTCCCAGTGTTGCATTTTTAAGACATTTGATTGATCACAAGAAGCAAAATCCAGGAGGCAAATTCACTAAGCTGCAGCAATCCAAATGTATTCAGAATGCATAACCATCCATTTCTACCCGTTCGGACTATCACCACTAGGACATATTCATTCACATTAACAAATGGAACGAAAACTTTCTCCATCAGCAAGATTTGTTGTGCTTCATGGAAGGAATGAGGAGGAAGGATTAATCACTGTTTACCACTGCTTCTGCTATTGAACAGATAAAAGACAGCTTTAGTTGTCACTATAATCATACCTTAGGACATTTATTTACGTTATCATTCAACTTCTATAGCATAGTTATTACCATTTCGTTTAGAAGTCTTAGTCATCACCTGGGTCTATCCTGTGATACCACAAGACATTGAACAAAAGTTTTGTGCTGTGAAGCACTTCCCGTCAATGAAAGAGATGAGGTAAGAGAAAAAGACTCGGCAAACGGGGGCTACTGTGAGATAATGTTCCTACAGGGGACAGTTATCTTTTCTGCTTTATAATTCTGTAGTGCTATTCCTTCACTGGGAGTGCATTGTTCCATCTCTCCCAAGCTGCTGCTGATCTCACAGTCTCTTTAGTAATCAGTTCTCTATGCAATTTTTTTTTTTAATCTGTTTCCTTATTTGGCCATTCCTGGGAATGTAAATGTTACCAAATTTTGGGAATTTTAGTACTAATACCAGCAGGTTAGTTTTAAATTGTTTAAAACACAGACAAATGTGTGGTTTATACCTTTGAGGATAATCTCTAACATATAAAATACATTAAAAATAATAATCCTACCTACATATTTCAATTTAGTATTGTGTATAAGACCAGTACAAAGGGCACTGTGTTGATATTTGAGATAGGCTTGAGGAACACTCTTGACCTTTATAGCCTATTTGACATCTTCATGCAGGTCTGAATGTTGCAGCTTATACCCACCTTTACAATGAATCAAATAGAAGTTCCCTTAAAAGCTGTTTTCTGACCTCCAGATAGTGTGTGTGTGTGCAAACAAAATACAGATTTTGCTATGCGGTTTTAGTTTTAATGTGCATCAGTTAGCACTCTCAAACTATGGATCACAGTTTGAAAGCCAGGAGAGCGTGGTGAATTGTACTAATATAGACCTAAACAAACTCCAAAACTACCAGCCACACACCACCTAGCTTTTTGTTCATCACCATACCTTATACACAGCCTGTAACCTGCTTTTCTAGAAGAAACAGACACCTAAGTAAAAAACATAGAAGGGAACTTTTGCAGTGACATCTTCATACAGCTCAAAAGCAGAAGTGCATTTCTGAATCCTAAAGTCTACGATGGACAAAACTGTCTTGGAGGCCAGGCAGCTCTGAAGTGAGCAAGGCCCTCTCTCCCACTTGGGTTGGTGTGGGCAGCACCAGCAGCTTCAGCCACTCACACACCCTCAGCGTTATGGAAGCCATACACACAAAGATGCATCCTCCATAACATGACATTACTTCTATCCTTGGTTACCAAAACAGTTGGTGAGAAGTGACGGCTCACATTTAATGTCTCACCTCAGCACAGAGCAGGTTGCTGAGGACACACGGGGACATATTAAACGAGCAAAAGGAAATTACTACCCTGTGGCAGAAATTGGGCTTCTTGGAGAAAAAAGCCTGTGAGCAAAGCATCAAGATCATTACCACAAAATGAATGACACCAGGCTAGAAACACTTCTGAATTGTTCCGACAAAAGAGCAAATATTTAATTAAGTCAGATAATCCCCATGGCATGGTAGAGATAAGGTAGTACACAAAAAGAAATCTTATTTAGTGCAAGTCAAGCCTTGCATTTATAAACTAGACAGTTGAACAGTTTGTGGTTTTGAGGATGAGCACAGAAAAAAAATATCCTCTGGTTTGCTGGTTACTATGAAGATCTAGTCACAAAAACTGCTATGTTAAATCTGTGCTTCCTCTGGCCTGACTAACTCAGTTGTATTCAGGATGATACCAACACCTTGCTTCTGAAATTAAGAGCATTTCTCTGGTTTGGTCCAGAAGATAAACTCTGAGGCTTAGTCTTCATAGGTTGATACTCAGAATTCATTTTAGGAAACAGTTCTTCCCTCTGCAGGTTAGCAGGAACTGAAATTAAGCTATTTTAAAATTCAGTATTAAAAACTTCTAAATCATTTCTCATTCTAAATTGGAGCTAGAATGAAAGTGGTAGAATGCCTACTTTCTCCTCCCTTCTTGAAGGAAAAAGTAACCTGAAAATTATTACAGAAATTAAGAAACTTAGTTTAATTTGTTTATTGTAATAGTGTCTGAGGTGTCAACAGATCTCATTTATATAATACAAACAGATATAGAAGAATATCTGTTTACAGTATAGTTTTTAGTCTCTGTTAAGGTACTGGGTGACTCACTAACTGGATCCAGCAAGCATCGTCTTGCTCAGAAATAGCTGTCTCAATATGCAGTCAGACAAATACGTGAGGAAGAAACCCACACTCACTGTTGTAACCTTAATGTGGCTGTTGGGGACGAGGACCTGCTTGCTGCTGTCAGAGACTGCTCGGTAAGTTGGTACCAGAAGGGTAGTTTGGGCTCATTTGCACAGAGAAGGATGCCTCCACACTGGGAGGAACACTTATGCAGTGTTGTCTGAAACTGAGGCAGAAAATTTAAATATCAATGAGCAAAATGTGACATGAAGCATTCTGTCAAAGGGACTGTACTCATTAAGATGAAAAAGGTTGGGTGATATTTAGAGGCTTAAAGTTTTCTTAGCCTGGTAGCATTCTATTGCAGCCTGATGCCTGGTCTGAATACCTGCATCAGATCTGTTCAAGAAATAAGAGACTGAGCAGTACAGAATGGACTTAGATGTGAGACAGTCTCTGATGTTCCAAGATATCTTAACCTTGTTGATGGAGCATAATTTTGCAGAAGTTTTTGTGATCTAAATTGGAGTTTCAGAAACTGACTTTAGGTACATAGATGAGAAAATGTAGCAATAGGAAGAAAAAGTGGAAATATAGCACCTAGAGTGAAAACCAAAACCCATTCCCTGATAATTTTGCAAGGCTGGAAACTATGCCAAAAACAAATGGAATGGCGTAATGACAGTGAATTTTCGTCACTTCCGGAAGATGAACTGAAGCTTTTGCTGTGCTCACGGCCATGTCTGGAGTGCAAAGAATGCTGCCAGTCAGCATCCTTGGGCTGTCAGCACAGGAACCGACACTTACTGGAGCTGATGGCAGAATTGAGACATAACACATTCAGAGAAGGAGTTAAAATCATAGCAAACAGCAGGTACAACAGATACCTGCACACTTATAATCAAGTGCAAAAAAATGCATGTCTATCACCTACTTCTTAGCAGCCTTGGCATGGTAGGTACTTGGCTTTCAAGCATCATCTGGCTGAGAATGTCAGAAAACAATCTACCTGACAAGCCATCTCTCCTTAGAAATCTGGTTTGTGAAGATCTCCTTATGATAAGGAGTATGACAGCTCTGACTGAATCTGGGAAAAGATCAAAGTCAACAGTGCCCATCCCCTTCCTTTCTGGGGGCACAGAAGGACAGAGGGCTAGGGACAAAATGAGATAGTCTGGCTAGCGAGTACACGGGCTGGACTACCTATCAGTGACCAGCATTACCATGCCACTGGGTTGCATAGATGCACAAAGCAGGAGAAGGGCTTTGTTAAGACATATCACTGCACTTCTGCCTCAGAGACTGCTGATACTGCACTGAAACAGATGAATATTTAGCCAAAACAAGGTGAAGTTTGGAGAAAACCCAAGGATGATTACTGTTTTCAGAATAACAAACATTTTATCTAGGAGGAATTCTACAGCAACAAAGTTGAGCCAACACTTTCTTTTATCACAACCATGAGAACTAAAGCTTGCTATTTTTTCCCTGTACTGCACAGCGGCACAGCTGCTTCAGAAAACTGGGTATCTGAGCTGGACTCAGACACTGTTGAGAGGGAAAAGTATGGGACTGGTACAATAGCAATGAGACAAAACACCCAGAAAGAACCAGAGCAAGGCATAGAGGAGGTTTTGTGTCAGATCAATGCAAGAATTACTAGTTTCTGGTCACCAGCATGATCTAGTGATGGCCATAAACCACCTGTTTCTTTAAAATCTTTAAATAGGTCCAAGGAAGTGCCAGATATGCAAAGCCCTCTTCTCAAGCACAGCCAGAAGTTTAAATCAATTAACATTTTAGTGACTAAATTTTCACTCCATTTCTAAATAGTAACAGCTGTGAAAAGTAATGATGCTAGTGCACATTCATCCTCTTTTAGCTCTCTTGACTCCTGTGATTAGTGAGGAAGAGGTATTTGCCTATTAACATCAGCTAAATATATGCAAGGATGATTGTTTCATAACAATTTAAAACATTAAAAAGTCTGGCTTTCATCTGCAGATGGGGCATGCACTGATACACTAGACAAGCTCTAATTATCCACTTAGAATCATAATTACAGGGATTGTCTCAAGCTGCCAGTTACTTGCCTTCAACATTCTTAGTAGTGAACTATTTACATTCCCTGTATCCAACCATACTTGATACAAGCTACACCTGCAAAGTTTTCATCATTAGCATCAGTCTGGAAACAGCGCATCAAAAAAGCTTGATGGGCTTGAGTGGAAATCCTCAGTTTGGACAAAAAGGCCTTCAGTAAAGTCTATTAGGAACTCTTCATCTACTGCAGATCAGTAGATATCTTAGTAGCAGAACTGGCCCCACTCCAGTACTTGGCCTTGGCTGCTGCAGGTATTTTGAAGATAAATCAGCAATTTCAAGAGGCGAGAAGTGAGCTGTTTGATACAGAAGCATCCCTATAGATGCTCTGCTCTACTGCTTGCAAACTGTAATCATGTACCCACTGCAGTGGATACCTCTCTCCGTCTTCTATGCATACCATTAATCAGCTTCAATCAAGCTATGAAACCCAAACCAAAAGAAAATGGGCAGTTTTTAAATGTTCTTTTTTACCATGGGGTACGCCAAAATACAAAGGAGCATACCTTAACAATAAGGGCAAGACACAAAGTGTCTTGTCTGTCCTCATTTACATAAGTATGATCTTGCACTGACTTAAACGAAGCCAGGACTTCTCTTGAAAATCATCAATACAACTGAGAAGCAGTTCTTTGTATTCAGAAATGTGAAGTCTATTCAGTATAAGATTTTTTAAAAGTGTGGAATTTCTCACTTAGGATTCAAGTAAATTCAAACTCAAGACCAAACCCTAGTGGTAATGGTTACAGTGAACAATGATGCACGCTACTTGAATACCAAAAACAAAATTCACCTTGTTAAGAGCAACAGCTCAAGGAGGCAAATTAAGAATTGTGAATATAGGTTTTGGGTGAGCCTGTTTAGAGAAGAATATGATTTACTCAAATTTTGTTTCTTATATTCTTTGTGTGGTATCAATGGTTGTAAAAACTTGTTATAAATATATGTATTTTGAGAATGGAGGACCTCAGGCTTACCCCCATGTCATGCGCCAGTCATAGACCAGAGTGAGATTTTGTTCGTATTCTCGGGAACAGAATTAAGACTCAAACCAGAGTCAAGTGCCAAGTGACTTTAGTTGCCCGACAAAAAAGTTCGCAAAGCAAAGAGAGAAAGGAAAGAAAGGAAGAAAAGGGTCAATAGCAATAGCTACCACCACAGATCTGCAGCTTCCCGTCAGTCAGATTTGTTTCCAGGTCAGGCGGGAGAACGTTCCGTCTGATGTTGGTGGTTCCTGTTCTCTTATCAGGACCATTCTGCTTAACCACACCCCCCACCTGGCAGTGGCACGCACGCCCAGCACCGTCTCTGTGGGGTCTCCGGTGGTCTGCAGGGGTCTCCGGACCCCTCGGTCTTCCAGGCCCCGGGTCTGGGTTCATGCATAGGGGTGGGGTTGCATTTTTCAAAACTTTTACTTGCAGTCCAACCATTGTCCAGTTTGTGGTTTGAAGCCTGTCCACACTGATACAGCACCATCTCTGACAAACCGTCGTCCAGTTTGTGGTTTGAAGTCTGTCCCCACTGATACAGCAATGTTGAGGCATACACTACACTGCCTCTGTTACCACCTCTGACACCCTGCAAAATACATATTTTATGACAAGTTTTTACAGCCACTGGTTCTATAAAAACAGAACTTCTCATTGATTTTTACTGGGAGTTCCACTTAAAACCAACAATAAGATACAGGTTGATGATGTGCATTTGAAGACATCTTTTCTCATTTGCTATTACCCTAACCTAATCATAAGGGTAAAAAGTTTTGGGTTATTTTTCATAGTGGAACAATAATCCAATAGTAAGTACTCCCTATCCATCAAAGCTCTCAAGGCAGTGCTCAAATGCCACTAAAGATTTCAGGATTTAAACACATCCTGTGTAGCTGTAAACTTTGCTGAATCAAGCACTGAGCATTACATAGCATCATATTATTGTCCTTGTTCTGAAAGACATATCCCCTTTTGACACAAAACTCACTGGTTTTTTTTAAGGTAGAATACACTTTCCTTCATTACTGGGGGGGATTAGTTCACCTTTATTTTTGTCCTTGATACTGTGAGGTAAAAAAAAAAAAAAGAAAAAGAAAAAAGGAAAAGTAACAGCTTTTAGATAGCATTTATAGACAAAGAATCAAAACTAAGACAGAACAGTCTCAGCAAAAACCTGAGAGATATTGGAGAGCATACATTAAGTTTCAGAAATTAAGAAGATTGCACCAAACACAAGAGTTCTCCATAATTCTAACAGGCACTGAATGAGCCATTGAAACAGGTGAGTTAAGACATTACTAAATGCTTTCTTCTCACTAGAAGAACTGTGTAACTGCAACAGCGTCGAGTAATAAATAAGTGCTATTTGCTGTACAGAAAGGGAGCCAAGGCCAGAGCAGCAGAATGGTGTTCCAGACTAACTTTGCTGCCACTTGAGATTGATTTTGCTCTGGTTTTGTTCCTGTGACTCAGTACACCCCAGCAGAGCTGCGTTTGACCACGATGCAGTGAAGCCAGTGGTGGTGGCGCTGATGGGATTTGAGTGGATGCCACTGGTGGAACAGGGTTTCAAGGCACTTTAGAAGCAAGCAAGGAAGGAGTTTGCAGCAAATGCTTCAGAGTAAGTCTTGATCAAGGGATGCTGCAAGTTTAGGAGCCTTTTATCATGCAGATTTTTCTTTGTCATTTGTCTCTTTTTAAACCATAGTGTATGTATAATTAAAAGGATATTGTACTATCTATTTAGAAGGCAAAGCGATGCAGCAGGATTATTAATGCTTTGAATGATTCCCATGAAATGAGATTTCGCTTTCATGAGTGAACAGCTGAGGCAAAAAATCGAACTTTGCATTTTCTTGATATAGACAGTGCAAAAAAACCTGCAATTATCTTCCTTATTAAAAAAAAAAAAAAAAAAAAAAAAAAAAGCCTTTGGCAGTTTAAAAAGCGTTATAAAAGAGATAGTGAGTATCTGCTAAGGATTCTTCTGACCTTTTGTAGTAACCAACCACAAAATAAAAGACCAATCTCAGATTTTGAAGTAGACAATATATATTTGTGTAAAATTTCATATTTGATATATAAAAGGTGACCAGCTTTACTGATAAACTTTAAAGAACCACCACAAAACAGCACAGAGATGTGTGACTGTGTCACAAGAGGCTACAAATGCTGCAGCTCATCCACAGAACATGCCAGGTGTTTATGCAACATGCAAACGTAGTCTTAACCTAGTGCTACTAGCTGAGGTTGCACCTGTGTGGTGGGTTGACCCTGTCTGGATGGCAGATGCCCACCGAAGCTGCTCTACCACTTCCCCTCCTGAACTGGACAGGGTGGAGAAAATACAACAAAAGGCTTGTGGGTGAGATAAGGGCAGGGAGAGATCACTCACCAGTTATTGCCACAGGCAAAACAAACTTGACTCAGGGAAAATTAATTTAATTTATTGCCAATCAAACCAGAGGAAGAAAATGAGAAGAATAAAAACAAACCTTCAAGAACCTTCCCGCCACCTCTCCCTTCTTCCCAGACTCAACTTCACTCCTGATTTTCTCTACCTCCTCCTGTGCAGCAGTGCAGGGGGACAGGGAATGGGGGCTATAGTAAATTAGAGCATCACATGTTGTTTATGCCACCCCTTCCTCCTTAGGGGAAGGACTCCTTACACGTTCATGCTGGAGCAGGGGGTCCCTCCTACAGGAGACAGTCCTCTACGAACTTGTCCAACGCAAGTCCTCTCAAGTTGCAGTTCTTTGCAAACTGCTCCAGAATGGGTCCCTTCCACAGGGGCACAAGTCTTGCTAGCAAACTTGCTCCAGCATGTGTTCCTCTCTCCACAGGTCCTGCCAGGAGCCTGCTCCAATGTGGGCTTCCCTTGGCCAGCAGTGGGTCTATTTTGGAGCTGGCTTGCATTGGCTCCATCAGATATAGGGGAAGTGTCTGATAGCATCTCAAGAGAAGCCATCCCTGCAGCACCCCCACTACAAAAACCTGTCCACACAAACCCAATACAACCTCACAGGAGAATGATTCTTAATTCTTTTCTAAGTACTGTGATTTCTTCTGTCTAGACTTGCTTATAACTTTATTACTATAAACGTATAGTAACTGGAGTATATTTGATACAACTTCTGTAACATGGAAGCAGGAATCCAGTATTATATTTTGTGTTCATAATACAAATATAAACTACTTTTAAATGAATGTTTTAAAATAAATTTATAAATCAGCACTGGCGGGGTAGGGAAATTGTCAAATTCCCCCCTTCTCCTGATACTTGTTTTCCCTATGCCTGTGAAGGGAGTTAGAAGATATGTACACTGGTTAATTTTGCATCTCCAAGCTTTGGAGGTTGGTCACCACCAGCAGGGGTGCTGGGAGTGTTCCTCGAATGGGAAGACTCAGAGCAGGATCATGACTTAGGTACTGAATCACCCCATGGTTTTGCCTCTCTCACTCAAACTGACAGGGGAATGTACTTCATGCTATTTGGTTATTCAGCCATCAAACATTTTGATCTCATTCATCACACCATGGACACAATGCTGAGCCACCAGTGCCATTTCTTCCAGTTACAGTTTCAGTGCCCACCCTATCCTACTCTTCCTCTTTCCTATTTTCAACATCCAATTTCTTACCAAGCACTAATGTCTGTTTGTCTGCATATTATGCAGATTCTCCTAGACCATGTATTTTTGACTCTACTGAGCATATTTTGTGTGTCAGTTCCCCTAACCCTGTAGAAAACAAGGCAACTTGTTATGTGATTGCAATAAACTTGTTAATCTGATTCCCAGTGCTCGTTCTACTATTTCAAATACTTAGACCAACCCACTGTTTGAAAGGAAGTAAGTTGTTCCCTCAACTACAGCACTAATGAAGTTGATCTGCTATGGATTTGTATCTTGTGTTCTACCTCTTTCCTCGTCATAGTAATCAAAGATAATTTCCTTATGTTATCTATAACCTCACATTCCTTATAGAGTATTTCCATCTCCTTCCCTCACCTCTTTAACTCTTATTTCCTCAGAAGGTAAGGGAGTAGCTCATAACTAATCACCACCTAAACACTAACTGATGCAACAGCAGATCAAAGACAACAGAAAACTGAATTCCTGCTATGACTTCTCTCCTTCCAGACAATTTTAAAAGCTTCTAGTACTTTTGAGAGCTCCTCTCCTCTTTCAAATTTGGCTGACAAGCCCATAGTTCTTATGTCAACATTATTAAAAATCAATCCATTGAATAATTTTTTTCCTGCTCTTTTTCAACAAAGTATCCATATCAGAATCTAAAGTGTATAAAAATCAATACTGCTCTATGTGTGGGTTAATACTACTTTGTGGACACTGTTGCATCTACATTTAACAGGGTCTGTTTAAGAAAATTGTCCTTGATATAAACGGACATCAGAATTTTGATTTAAAAAATATAGCCAAGTTTCACAAAACCATGTTCATAACATGACAGATTTAGACATGTGGCTAAATAAATTCTACAATGTATACAGTGCCCTTGCAGGAAGAAAAAGACTACAGCAAGGAACAAGTTTTATTCAGATAGTCCTAAACTATGACCTTTTATACATTAGTAGTTCTCATCATTTGCTGCTGCTGCTTGCTTGTATGATCTTTAGATTAAATGATACACTTTCTTGTCCATGCACACTGGCAAGGCAGCATTAATTTCAATATGAAACAATACTGGACTTGCTGGATTAGTCGTTCTCTGCAGAACCGTAACAATGTGATAATGGCCAGAAGAAAGATTTATGACGACTTCTAAGACCAAGTCTAACCTCAATCTTCCTCATCATCACAGACATCTTACGAGAGCTAAACCAGAGGCCGTAAGTGCTACACAAATAAAACTCATTGATTAGAGTAGGCCATACCTTGAAATGATACCAGGACCAAGTTTATGATCTAGTCTTCAAAGCAGCATACTTTTCTAACCCACAGTGACAATCAGGTACATCCGTGAAATATCTCTCCCAGCAGCAAAATCCTCTCAGCCCCTTTTAGGTTATGTATCCCACCTCTCCCAGTCTCTCCTGCTCCTTTCAGCTTCAACAATCTTAGAGCAGCTTCATGAGTGCTGGTGACACCATAGGATAGAGGACCAGTTTTAATGTTACAACCAAGGAGTTGTGCAGTGCTCTCAGACTGGCTCTGAGACCCAAGTTTTCTTCCCCTTCCTCCCGCCATCCACTTAGACCCTGGAGAGGAAAAATTAACAAGTAACTTCTGCTTCAGTACCATAAGCTTCGCACTGGGCCCTGAAAAATCTGGCCACAGCAAAGGGAACAGAGCCACACAAACACAGAACATGTGAACCCCCTACTCTGCTCTGAAAGACAGCTTCTGTATGTGAATTGTTTTATCTCGCCTCAGATCAGCGTTGTATAACAACCCTGCTGCAACAACATAGAACAAAACAGGCACTGACTGTGTAGCCTTATTAATAAATTAGCCTTGCTAATAAACCACATGAGGAAGGAAGTTACAAGAGTTCTTTACGCAGCATGCAAAGTTGAAATCCCCAGTGAAATGATATCCTCCCTAAGAGAATAAACAAAAAAAGGGTCTGGGAGATGAGGTCAGTAGCAATGTTCAGGATACCAGTGAGGAAAAGCCTCCAGCAAGGAGAAGGTAAGGGAAAAAAGCTCCAAATTTATTTTAGCCTTTCTAATAGGGTAGGTACAATACACTTCTTGTGTGTAAAATAATTTTGTTTCTTGTATTCAGATCAGTACTCTAAACATTTAGGGCAACTTTTATTAAAGTTGTGGAAAGCCTAATTCACTTAAATGGGGACATCATCAAGACTTCAATTTGTTTGGAAGCCGTTACATCTTTATTATTGACAATTTAAGCTCATGGATTGTTTTTGCCTTCTTACAGCTGCTCACTCCAGAGGCACCAAATAGCAACCCAGCAGAATTCTATAAATGTTTTCTAATCATTATTGTTACCCATAAATGTGATTCCCATTTCAGTGTATAAATAGCAAACTGATTATTTACAGCACTTGTTCCCACTGAGCACTAGTTTGTTAGAGAGGTGAGACAACTGGGCTATAATTTGTAATAATAAAACCTACACATCATTTTTCTTTTTCTAGGAAAAAAAGAGACCATACAGGTTCTGTATGTCTGCCATTTTCTGCAGGATTCTTGTTTTTCTTGAAGGAAAGGTTCCATTCCCAGTACAATGAATGAAGTCCTCAAGATAAATGGGATTTTAAAATAGAATAGGATATTGCACTGAAAATGCCATGCAAAGGACTGTTTGGTTTTGCAACACTGGGATGCTTATTTTCATAGCATTTCACAGTGTGGGACACAGTGTTCAATGTACAGGACCTAAGGTGACAGAAAATAATAGGGACATTATTTCAGCTAATGTAAATCAGACTAGCTCAGAGGTCAATGAAATTATACCTCTATCCTCTCTTTGTGGATCTTGTCAAGTAATCTGCACTTTTCTTGCCTTGTTCAGGATGGTGAGATGAGCAGCTGTGCTTATGATGGACAATGCAAACTGACACTGGAGATCAGGCACTATTACGGGCAATTTGAAATGAAAGGACTCTTTGTGCTTAAGAGATGAGCATAACAGAGCATTTCAGTGCATAGTAGTCTTCTGTGACTGATTCTCAAATCTGAATCTTATTGCATCAATGTGCCAGATTCCAAAGGGATCTATTCTGATAAACACAGTAGCTAGGGAGAATAAGTACTCCTCACTATAGGATATATAATCATATGATCAGCTACTGCAACAGGTCCAATGACTCATTTCTAGAGAGTGGACAGATATCACAAAAGGCCTTTACATATTTTTCTCAAGTGTCATTAAGTATTCTTGGCTGATTATCTTTCTCTCTCTTCGCTTTTCCTTTCCTTTTTGTTTTTTCCCTGCTGAGACATGCTGAGATTTGGTTTAGAATGCTTCTTCCTCCCTAGTCACACATGCACAGCATGCACAAGCAGAAAGATTATGACCAAAAGGAAAACACCCTCAAATGTTTATGATAACAACAGTTGTGGCAATTCTGTGCATTTTCTCTGGCCCCTCTCCCCAGTCACAGCAATAGGCAGAAAATTAAAACATTTCCTGTCTTCCCACAAAAGATATTTAATTTTAGATTTAAAAATGAAATTGGAGAAAACAGAACAATGTCAATAGCTAGTCAAGGTCAACTCTGTGCTGAAGCTCAGCTGTAGCTTTCCTTGATTACAGAGGCAATCAGGTGCAGCAACAGGGGTTTATAGGAGCTCGCTGAACACAGAGCAGACGACAATGATGCCGCCTGGCCCATATAGTCAGTTATTAATTCCTTTAAAGTATTGCAAGTTCAGGAAGCATCATTTGTTCATTTTAATTGTGTTTATTTGACCAACATAAGCAGCATATTTATATGCCTTTTTGAACATAAAATCTTTACTATATGACTTTTAGAATAAAAATCCTTTTTCACCCTGACACACAGTGCAAACTAGAGAGGATATATTTTGAATAGCTAGTTCCTGCTGCTTTACATTGTCTGTGTGAAGGTAACATAGCTAAAGGAACAGAAAGATAGTCTTGCTGTATCAACACAATACATGAACATTTTTTGAAATGTCTGGATTTATAAAAGCAACAGCTACTGGCAACAGAAGGTAATTTTGATAGCAGTGTAGGACCCTCCCAGAAGGACATCACCCCAGAAGGACTGAATGTGATGAAACCTCATGCTTAAAGAAGACTCTACAGAGAAACAGTCCTTTAATGACAGTAGCTTCATCTCAGCAGCATCCATGACAGTACAATTTTACTTACTGTTGAAGGAAAGTTGTGTAGTCAACTTCGACTAGCAAGCATTCTGTTTTGTAACTAGGAAATCTACCTACCCCAAGATCCTGTTTTGATTTTGTTTCACAAAGACCCTATTAATTATATGATTGTTTGGTAGTCAAAAAGTAACCGCAAACCACTTGAGATTGGTGTAGAATTGCTGTCTCTGCCAGAATAACATCAAGCATGCACCTACGTGCACCTATATTTCAGCACTTGTCGATGTGAAGAAGAGTGTTATCTTCATCCCAGAGACCACCAGAGGGCTGCCAAAGACCACCTAGAAAGCAAAATGTGCATATGAAGAGGAGGTCATGAATATTTAGATAAGTTCTAGGAAATTCTATGTATATTTAGATTAGTTCCCAGAAATATGATGAATATGTATGTATTTGTTCTATAAGAATTGGTTGCCTTGGGCTATTGGCAGCACACTTGTGAGGAAAGATCCCAGTGCGATCCTGGTGCTGTAATAAAGAATACCTGCTTAATAGTCTCTCGGACTATTGAGTTTGATTTCTTTGTTTCACTGTAATGAAATACGTATCACACATATTCCCAAATAAAATCAGAGTCTCCCTGTAGTTCTCCTCAGACAAAGGGAGAGCCTCACCTAAAAGAGGACTCCAAGCCCGCCTCTTTGTTAGACAGGTGGGAGGTCACTGCCATTGTACTGTTACAGTCTATAGAGAACATAAAAGGAGAGGAAATAGACAAAAGCAATTCATTCAGCAAGATGAAAATTGATGCTTTGTTTTGGTTCCAATATTAGAAGTTCCCAACACATATTATTCTGTCTCCTCTGTTAACTTTACCTTTCCATGCGAATGTATGATGTTCTGGCTCATAGAAAATGAGCCCTTTGTGGGGGGGGGTGTTATGCAGGCAATAGTCTTTGCCTATCTGTGGCCCTATGTATACAGAGAGGACACTGTGGGGAGCTGTGTCGAGGGCTCAGCCTTGAGTTCTCCATAAGCCCCAGGACAAAGAGGGCAATGCTGCACCACTGAAAGAAACAAAGCCTGAGCTGAGCCTTGAAATTCCT
>WTSP01027853.1:0-14304 GCA_025331215.1 Actenoides lindsayi | reverse complement strand
CTCCCAGATATCTGCTGGGAATACAACACAGCAGAGAGGGAACAATCCAAGAGGTTCCTGGAATGTGTGGAGGACAAATTTTTCATGCAGCTGATAAATGAGACGACCAAGGAAGGTGCCCTCCTGGACCTGCTCCTTGTGAACAGGGAAGAACTTGTGGGGAAAGTAAAGGTTGGAGGCCATCTAGGGCATAATGATCACGAGATAAGATTGAGTTTTCAATCCTTAGGGAAACAAGGAGAGGAGTTAGTAAAACAAGACTTTCCACAAATTGACCTGGTTTTATTTCAGGGAGTTGTTCTTCAAAATACTCACATATTACATGTTTTTAATGATAAACATCAGAATTGCAGCTTAATTCACTTCCAGAAACATCTCAAACCTTTTTTTTTTTTTTCCCTTAATTTTATTTCTCTGATGAAGATACTCCACACTCTCACACCTAAGTCACTCTTTCTATAGCCATCATAACTTTTATTACAGGAAATTTTCTTTACCTTAGATTTCACATGAAAGAGCTTTATGAAAATTTCAAGTAAGCATTAACATTGAAAACTGAAAAAAACCCTAGCAGTTCCGATGCATAATCACTGTTTTTTGTCAAACGCTTTGTAAACAGAATACTAAGTAACTCACTCTAAGTGAGCATCAGGAGTGAAGCATATGATTTAGAAGATCTGTTTCCCAAAGCAGCTGCTCCAAAGAGCAAAATGAGTACTTCCTTTAAATTAAAACTGCAGACTTGGTTGTGGAGGTGAGAAAGAAACTGATATTTTATAAGTCTACTTTTAATTTAATTTAAATCCCCTGGTTTATACCAGTTGATTGCATCTAAACACATTAAATAAAAGGAAGCAGGCAAATTCACGGCTTGGTTGTTGAAAAAGGCATACACAAATGTGGTGCACTCCTCTGCCAAGAGTTTAGATTCCGTATTGCTCCTTCAAAGCATTCAAACTAGGAAATTATTGTGGACAACAAAAAGACCAGACAGTTTCCCTGCTTGAGGCTGCCCAACACGTTCCAAAACTTAAGTAGGTTTATTCCAGACCCAGAATACCAAAAGGTAGATATTAGAAATTTTTTTCTTTCTTTCTTTTTTTTTTTTTTTGTTAACAAGAGAAAGGATACATAAGTAGTTTTCTAGAAATAAAATGCACATCAACAAGACATGTAACCTTTTGTTTAATTAAAAACATATATTTACATATTTTACTGAGAAGGGAGTAGTTGTTAGAGTGACCACAGGTACTACATGTGTGAGCTAGAGCCAGGCTCTAACTGGCTAATGTTAAGTCTATTCTTTGGGTTTTGGTTTATTGCAGACAAAAGAAACTTGCCTCATAGTAAACGACTACAACTTCCAAGTACTACATTAAAACAAGTACCTGCTAACCATCAATATTTAAAAGAGCTTCTGATGGCTAATGAAGATTTTCCATGAATTTCCAAAATATTTCCACCACTTACCAACTATTTTGTAACAATCTTACATGTTTCTTGTTGAAAATAATTATCTCAACTTACAGAAAACTTTCAATTTAAAAGTGCATCTATAGAGAAATGTCCCATTAAGTTCAAAATAGAAAAGTATGCAATTTACTTAAAAAAATAAAGCAAATATATATTTCAAATATATATAAATATGTATATTTATATGTATATAAAGCCATATATATTTCAGTTCATGTTATTTTTACCACATCATATTCAAAATAAGTCCACTGATGAAAAAAAAATAAACTTAGTGATTGATATTTCAAACAATAATTACTTTTTTATTATTATTCTGAGTGGTATTTAGACATTTGTAAAATTAACAATTAACAACTAGTGTGGTAATGCATTTTTTTGTTTAGCAACTGATTTGTGGTAGATACTGTAGATCATTTAGTGATTGACAAAGTTTGCTCCTAAGTATTTGCTACATTATCTCATCATGTGTACCTGTAATAGTCAGGAATCAATAGAATGTATCTACTTCAAATAAATGGAATTTAAAAATTTTTTCAAGCAAAGTGTTTCCTCCCAACTTTTTTTTCTTAAACAAAATGTTTATGTTTTGTAGGAATCTAATGGTACTGAGAAGTTTTCAAGGGGCTCCGAATTCAACCTACAGCTCACACTTGTATTCACACCTCTTAGCCTTCAACTTCACCACAGGTTTCAATTAGGCCTTTCTGCTTTTTGATGAAGCTGGAACTTGACCACAGTAATCTCTGTGACTTATTTTTCTGGTACTTTTTTCAATTTATTTTTCATAAGACTATCACCTGCATTTGGCCAAACTTTCAGAATAAATCCAATGTTCAGTATATCTGATCTTCACAGACTTCATCCCAACCAAATATTTCCCAAAGCTCTTATAAGGAAATGGGGCTCTACCTTCCTTCTAAAGTACTTATTGACACCAGGCCTTTCCAGCGTATTGAATTTTAACTGAAAATCATAACTATAATCATAAGTCATAAAACCTAGACTATATCTTTGATACCAGAATGCTTTTCAGATGATGTGAGTAATGAAAGTCTCAATGAATTGATGGAACAGAGAAAAAAAAAAGCCACCTCCTTGAGCCCCCTCTTGAAGAAAAAGGGAAAAAAAAAAAAATAGATACAATCCTTCTGCTGCATAGCATGGAATAAAAAACAATTTATATTTTAATTTGTTAATATTGTAACAAACTATACTAATTGCTAATGCTATAGTTGGAAGTAGTGATTCCATCTAAAGAGGACAGATTTCAATCTCTCCCAAAACCTGCTGAAAAACATCTGGCTTTTGAACAGCCAAGTTACTGTACAAGTGAGAGCAACTATGATAACATTAAAACATTTGCAAACATTCAACACATAATGTTACTAGGAAGCTAAAAATAATTTAGATGGAATCAAAGAATAACAGGAATGGGGAAGAAACCATCTGCCTGGTTTTCAGCTTACTGTTCCCTTGGGGCAGCAATTAGAAAGTTTCCAGTTACAAGACAAATTTACTGTACCATCCCCAGAGATTTTCTGTTGACCACAGCATTCTCTGTTCCTAGGAGATAACATAATCTCTTTAATAGCGTTCCGTGCCACGTATCACTATTTCTACTAAAAACTGTCAGATTTAGTACCTTCCCCTACCTCATCCCATCAGAAAGATTGTAACAAAAGCCCTGAAAAAAAAAAGCCAAACTACAAGCTTTCTATTAATAATAGAAATTTCGAAGTATTGTACAAAATACCACATCCTATATCCCTCCACAGGCAAGGTTATTACCTACCTACTGACACCCCTGAAAGAGCACCACTTTATTGAAAAGGAAGGCAGTCACACATACAGAACTACTTGATAATAAACTTGCATCTACCAATGGTCCAAACAAAGGCAAAGGATTCCTCTCAACATTTGTCAAGGCACAGACATCTTCAATGCCTATTCTTTTTGTTCACTCAGCTGTCAGATATGTTCTTCTTCAAATTTAAATAGTGTGGATTCTCCTCTTTTATTTTTCCTGATGTTCGTTGCCTTCCACTGATACTCTTTGTTACTTTTAAAAGGTGTGACATGGCTCACCGTGTATCATCAGCCTGCAATTTACATTTTGATAGGATGAGAATTCTGTGTAAAGTCAGTAATTGCTAAGGGGTACCATCTAGAAAACCAGGTAAAGTAGTTTCTGAATATTATTTTATTATTTATAATACTTCAGGAACTCTGCTATGAAATTTATAAGCATAGCAACACATGAGCTGAGTATGTAATGTACTCATGAAAAGTGTAAAGACAGCATCCTTCCCATAGGTTGCCTGCACTAAATAGTATTTTTCCTCAGTGGATTTCCTATACAATGTCTACCAAAACCAAAGTCCCTATCATCATTAGCAGTTGGTTTCAGGTATTTGACATTATTTATTCTCATATTCTTTACTGACATACCATATCTTTGTTGGCAATACATTGGCAAAAATCAGCTAGACCACGCATAGCAAGTAGATGCTGAGACTCCCAGTGAGAGCACACAGGGCTGTGGTTCTCTTGGCCTCTTCTTTTAAGGACTGATTTAAGGCTAGATCAGCTAATGACAAAAGCCTGCCTTGCTACTACTCAGATAGTCTGTCACAGTCATAGACAATTTTTTGTGACAGAGTAAATAAAATCAAGAGGATTATCGTATTTCTATGTATACAATGGATGGGTTAGTTTTTAAAAAAGGAAACTCTGGTTCAACAGCAGAGCAGCTGTACACAGAATGCAACTCATATAAGCAGTGCAGTTGATGGCAGCTTTCCCTCCCTGCTCAGCACCTCTTCACAGCCTTTTCCTCCAACAGGCTCCCCATCCCAAATCCCAGATCCCTGCTGAAGCAGCACTAATGCCCAGCCAACTACTTTTTTTTCTTCCAGCTTCTGCTTCTTGTTTTGTGCAAAATGTGAGCTACCCAAGGCTATGGAGCACATACTCATTTTAAGATATCAGTATTTTTTAACATTGGCATTGAGATCTGTGTCCCAGGTGAAAATATGGAAAAATCCTTTCTTTTTTGCAGTTTATACAAATTATCATACCACAGAAACTCCTAAATTTCACTTGGCAACATAAAGGGGTTTTGGTTTGGTTTTTCTTAAACCTATAGGAGCCATACTAACACTTCCCAGCTACTGTCTATGCTTTCCTTCCTCTCTCCCCCTGCTCTGTTCTCTCTTGCCCACTATTTTCCTTCCTCTTCTGTCAGGTTGCTGTTTATGCTGTCTGTGTAACCTAACTGATAGTAGAGGTTTTCACACAGGACCCAAACTCCCCTAAACTGACGTACATCTTTGGTATTGTATTTCCCATAGGTCAAAAAAACCCACATCACTTTTCCTGTGAGAGCTGATGCCTTGTTTGATACCTTCCTGGCATCATGATAGTGGACAATGCGCTGCTACTACTGCACATTGAGAGGCTGCAGGTTGGGAGATGTGGTACAGCCCTGCTGGCTGATGTACATTCTGCCATCACCAAGGGATGAAAGAAGGGGAAGACCATAACCCACCGACATTCTCCCTCGTATCTGACAGCACTTTGCATCTTTTGGAGAACATATGGGTCCTTGATGCAGGTGTATACTTTGTGATAGAGACATGTAGATTCATGATGTAAACACCCAACTGGACCTTTCACAATGACCACATCAGAAATGGGAAGTATATAAGCAAAAGAAGAAAAACAGATGGCTAGATGAAACCATTCTTAAAATAAAAAACATCTCCTGCTTGCTGCAATGGCTTCTCCTTCCACAGCAAGAGCCAGTATAGATTCGCCCTACAACCTGGACTCTCATCCTCTGTGTAATGAGAATTGCACTCAGCAAGCCAAGATGCATGGCTGCATCTCTGCCTTTGCATGGGACTGCAACATCATTTTCAAAATGAAAATACTGTGAAGCCTGGAAAAGTATGTATTCTGGTGTTACTTCCATACATCAATATTGATGTGAAGTGTTATTGAATCTTGAAATTCAGGAAAATTTAAACAGCTTTAATTTTATTACATTTTCCATTTGGACTCTAAATCTAAATTAATTTTACTACTGTATTAAGTTCCATTGATTTTGGTGCAGAAAAGATAAATATACACAAATTCCTCGTATTTCTCTGCAATGTCAAAATGTTTTTAACCAAACCTTCCAGGAAAAATTAATTTTAAAGGAAAAAAAAAATTCAGCAAACTGAAAGAAAAAAAAAGGAAGAATGTGAAGGATGATGATACACAGGATGGCAAATTAATATTTACAATTAGAAATTGTTTATTTTGAAAAGTTCAATGCAAGTTTACAAAAGGTTATCCAAATATGCATGGACATTTCAAATCAACTTTAAAAGCATAATCGCTATTCTTAATTGCATCTATATAAGTTGATTTCCATATCACAACACACAAAAATGTCATGTTAAAATTTAAAGCAAAATATTAGAAATATTCCTGCAACTGTTCAGCATTTACCTTGTGCATAAATTTCAACATGGGTTAAAAATTGGGTTCTTGCATGTTAAGTTGACACCTCTGATCTTTCAGAATTAACAAAAACAGTGAAGAATTTATAATGGTTAAAACTACCCATCTCCATACAATAAACATTGTGCTGTAGCATCAGAATAGCATTACTATTTCTGTCCCAGAAATAATACAAGAACTTACCTGGTTTTAAGTCTAAAGTGAAAAATACTATGTAAAAATGGAAGAGCAAAAATAAAAATTAAAGGCAAATAGCCTTAAAAAGAATCCAAACAAAATTTTATCCTTTCTACATCACATTAGTTTAGGGGATTTTGAGCTTCTTTTCATACACTGATCAGAGAAGGACCACACACACAAAGGTTAATTCCTGTGATGGATTGAGAAACAGCCTTGAAAATCAGAAAGAAAGGCAGACAGTCTCCCTGTCACGAGTCTCTGTGCTCTATCATAGCAAGTTACACACCGATCAAACAGCACTGATTTTTCTGAAAGCAATTTTCCACTAAGCTCATCCGTTAAGCACTCAGAAAACAGAAGAATAGCATTTACTTTGTGATGGTATATATTGTCCTAAATTTGGAAAGAACTGTGGGTTGGTTTTGATATTTTTTTCCAGTATTTTCTTCTGGATAAATACTAAAGCACTAATCTTTAACTACTCAACTCCCCAAACCCCTTAACTGCTTTGTTTCTTTGGAGTTTTGAAGCTACATAGAAACGCGGCTTTGCTCCTCTGGTGCCTGGGCCACTGGGAGCACATATGCATTGTAGACACGAGCCATGAAAGAATAACTCCATGGCACAGCCACCTGGCATAGCCTAGCAGCGCACAGGAATCCTGCCTGGCATCTCTACCTGGCAGAGTCATTACTATGGACAGGGTGTTCTATGAGTAGCTGGGACTTCTGTGCTCCTCACCCCCACAGCACATGACTTTGCTAAAACGCCTGCACCCCAAACCCTACTTCTTTACTCCCAGCTATTATTGCTCTTAGGTCTAGGGATGCTGGTTTTGATGCAAACTTTTGCTGTCAACTAGCCCCTGGCTTTTTGTGCTTACACTCTTAACACTCCCCCTTAATGGATAATCCTGGATAAAACAGGATAGGATAATCCTGTCTTCTCTTCAGTCAAATGCCAGCTCTCTGGTAAACCTGTTCCTCACAGGCAATAAGGAGGGGGAGTCAGTGACCTGCTAATTACTGTTCCCTCCATGTTTTTGGTCATACTGCTCTGTGTCCATTCAAGTGGCTCTTTCACATTTGCTTTAAGTCCTCTTACTTTTTTTCCTGTCTTCCCATTCACCAAGTTCTTCCTTTCCCACTCTTTCTGTGTGGCCTTCCGCTTTGTTCATCTCTGTTCCACTCCCCCCCCACCCCCCCCCAACCCTTTTGTTTTCCAGCTTCTCCCTAGTTCCTTCACCTTGGCTTAGTTGCTCTGTGCCTGTTTGTTCACCTGCAGCCAACACCAAATCTGCTGGTTAACACAACCTTCTGCTTTGCTGATATTCAAGTTCTCCTGCCTGAAGCACTGTCTTCTCATCTCTCCCACTCCTCAGCACAAATAGACTGCAAATTCTTGGGCTGCACATGAATACATGAACCTCCATGGCTGGAAGCAAAGGGAATGCAAAGTCCGTGACTGCAGAAAAGCTGTTTCTTTAGTCTTTCTTACTGCTATTCTTGTATTTATTACAACAGAATTCTGTCTGAAACTTGCAGGCAGATCATCTTTTATTTGTACAACATTTTAAGCCTTAATAATCTTAGGAATTCATCCCACTATGGTTTTTCTGCTTAAACAGTTAATGATGAAACCTAAGTAAAAGTGTGCATTTGTATTCCCTTGGTATTTACAATTATACTGACAACTAGAACTGCAACTTTCTAGGCAACAGTTTTCATTTGTGATCTAGTGTTTGGCGAAGCTTGATGGCTCAATAACCTGGTACACAAACAGTTTTCATCACTGAGTCACCAGTATGAATTCAGTGTGAATACAAAGCAAACAATATTCACTACATGGATATATACCAGCAAAGACAGGAGAGACCAGTAACTTAACAGAAAGCGTATGCATTTGTATCAAAGACGACAAATGTAATTTTGAAGCATCCTCTTAACCCTCCTTGGTTCGAACCTTGTTTAGAACAAAAATTTATTAATGTTGAAGGGAGAGGAGGAGGTGCCAATATGCGATATTGTCGTTATTCCGATGATAAATCAGGCTTCAGTTTCTGAAATAAGAAGTTTAGTTTTTGCTGGACAGAATTATTTTTCCTCTCAGACAGAATCCTGGGGCAGAACCCTGTATTCATTAGGTTGGTTTCTGTTTGGTTTTTTTGTTGTTGTTCTTGTTGTGGTGGTGGGTGGGGTTTTTTGGTGGTTTGGTTTGGTTTGGTTTTTCTGTGGTTTTTTTGGTAGTTGTTGTTCTTGGTTGGGGTTTTTTTTTGTGTTTATTGTTTGGTTGGTTGGTTTGGTTTGTTGTTGTTTTCATTTCTGGGTTTTGTGTGGTTTCATTTGTTTGGTTTTGTTCTGTTTTTTGTTTACATGCACAAGTTTGTAAATAAGAAAACTTAAAATACAATTACCTAAAACAGTACAGTTGCTGGAGTGGGAAAGATGTGAAAATGCAGAGTTATTGCCTAGTACTTCCTGCAACAGGGACTGTGTTGCAGTTGGGGATGTCCTGGGCCATGAACAACCCCTGTGGGATGCATAAACCCCACTCTGTCCACTCCGATCTTTCCTCTGAGAGCTGACTCTGGACTGCAGGCTGCCATGCAGACTTCACTTACCTAATAAAACATTTTCGCACAGTTATATACTATGTCTAATCTCAACCTATATTGCAACTTGCCTGCCTTTGTAATGGTTGTGATGACCTCTGTTGCAGGAGTGGAGAAGGTAAGTAAACAGAACAGGTTATACTTTGAACATACAAGTTCTACAAGACTGCTCATCACCACCAGTTTTCCTCCTCGACTGGGAAACCAGTGATGCATTTTCATTTTAGTGACCATGAAATATGTAAGTACAGTCTCTTGCTTCCCTTCCATAGTGCCTACACTGGAAGGAGTGAAAAATCTAATTTTGGGAAAAATTAAACATGGCAGAGTAAAAAAAACCCCAAAACCAAACCAAAACAAAAAAAATCCAGTTTCTGCACTGCGTACAAATGCGTACATGTATCAGCCATTCCCAGTTCTGAAAGCACTAAAATAAAGGTATTATTTCTACCCATTACTAGCAAAGAGGGTGTGGAAATACTCTTCTGTTGTCTGAAAATGTGTGGCTATTTTCTTGTCCCATCCACTCCACCTGGCACCGTGCAAGCACAAGAAAAAAATAAAAAAAGAAGTGCCGTGTATGTATCAGAAAGCCGTGTATGCTTGATGTATCATTAGGACAAAATTACCTAAACATGGATAAGTGGCTGCAACGTGACATGTTACACCACTGTTTTCTGATTCACTGAAAATGGTTATTGACTAAACAAAGATTACTATAATGCAATTATAATAAACATTAATGATCAATCATATATGGAACTTGCTCTCTAAATTAATATACTATAATACATACTAATGTGGCAGAATTATGTTGGGCTGAACTCAGGTTTAACTATCACTTCCATCTCAAGGGATTATGTAATTTCAATTACAGACAAGTATATTTTTAAGACTGTATTTTGTAATTAAATTAATCTGACAAGTTACTGGACAAAAGGTTGGTGTATTATGATAAAAAGAGTTTTTATAACTGCATAATTATTCACTGAGGATTCCTCTGGCTGGAATATACTAGGGTTTGTTTTTTTTTTTAAATGAATTAATATTCTTCTTATATTTATGCAACACAGGCCAACATTTCCAGTTCTTGTCAAGATGTAACAATACTCAGGCTTACGAGCAGCTCTTGCACCTCCAAGCTGCACCAAAATGAAATACAACTGTAAAGCACAGGAGGTGAATTCCAAAAGTCATTTTATATGGGGAACATATAACCCATGTTTAGTGATTGAATCTCAATTCAAACTCAAGTTAAATGACAATAACAGCACCCATTGTTCCACAGTTTCCTCTTTTGCACTGAACTGTTTCTTAACCCGTGCACTGAAGACCCAGTTAGTGGCTTGCCTGAAACAATTCTTTCTCTAAAAACTCACAAGTATTAAGATTAAATGGTTTCCACCCAGGCAATTTGTAAAGTATTATAACTTATTATGCAAGACAGGACATTTAGTACTGTAAAGCCTGGTAGTGCTTTACTAAAAGAGTTCAATGCACAAGGTCCATGAAGGTGTCAAAGCACTCTAGTAAGCATTTCAAATGAGAATTCAGTCACTGGTTTGCTTGTGCCAAGGGGCTTTGGAGGGTTCAAAACAGTTCACATATTCAATATGAGCAATACAATCAAACAGCAACAACAGCCACTTCAAATCTAACCTTGAACCCAAATCTCTGCCATATTCAGTCCATCTCAAATTTTCTCTCTATTCTCATCAGCTCATCTCATCCTCAGAATCTGAATTTTTTTTCAAAATCACATCCCACACTAGACTTCTATAGAAGCTTGGAATTGCAATCAAACAAGAAGTGAAAAAAACATTTTACACTTCAAGAGCTTCAACTGTTCTCTTTATAGAATTGTTAAGACTACGTTAAAATATTTCTTGCTCATCTTGCTCCCAAAACTCACTAGCAACTCATACCTACTTAATTTTGCTGGCTTTTGTAAGCAAAATTTTGTGATGAGCACATCTCTATGGAAGAGCACAAAAAATTCTTGTATGCACAAAACTGCAGACTAAAATAATAAATTTGTCAGCCAAGACCATGGAGTAAAGTAACTAGAGGAAGAAAAACAAACAGAAGAGGAAAGGGGAGCAGAAAGGCAGATCTTTCCATACGAAATTGTAGAGGTTGGGAAAAAAACCCCAAACAAAACCAAAACACCACAAAAACAACCCAACCCTAAAGTTAGACTTGAAGTTTGAAATATAGCTAAAAGGGTTCCTGCTCACTGTTTGCTATGCCCATGTCTTTTAGAGGTGTAATTCTCTTACCTGGTATGGCATACATAAGACTAGCTCCAAAACAGACTAGCTAATGATCTGCTGAGGAGCATCTTGTGTCATGGTTCAAGGATATATTAAATGTGACTATAAAGTTCCCGCAACTCGATCAGAGGTCAGATGAAAGAAACGACACAGCATAAATGAATTCTACAAATTCAAATCAATTTTGTCAGGTTAACTTTTTCATCAGAAAGATTTATGTGGCATCAAGTGTCTCCTGTCCTCCTGAAGTTCACATAAACAAGGATTTATGCTTTTTTTGCTGTCTCGATGTACTCTAAATTGACAGAAATGGGATTGCGCATCACTGCATGATCTGGATCAAATTTTTATTGCTGGCTGATCTGCTTCCATGTACATTTGGCAATAATGATCATGGGACCATTGTCGCATTATAAAGGCTCCTACCCTGAAGACTTCATGACCTTATCCAAAGTATTTGTCTATATTCATGCACATTACAGAGCAGTTTTCAGGTAGAAATAGAAATGAAGCAACAGCAGTAGCATGGCAGCTAAAATGATGACTTATCATTATTAAGTGTGTTCTGTTATCAGACCTTTTCCATGCTTTAATAGAAGTAAACTTCAAAAGAAATCTTGCCAATTCCCTACTGTCATGTAAAACTAGTTGCTGTCATTGCACCTGGTTTATTATGTTTCTCTCTAACTGCACCCCCAAACAGGCACAAATTATCATCTTAGGAAAGAATCAAAATTTCTAACATCTGGAAAATAATAAATCCTATTTTCTACATAAGAAATCTAACAATGGTAACACATATTAGCCCATTAATCTCCATGAAACACAACTAAAAGGCTCTTCAGAAGTACTTAACAACACTGGTATCCAGATCTTTTTGAATTTTCAAAAACATACGTATGCTAATCACTACACAAATCTAAAGATATGCATGCATCAGTTGTACACACACTTAAAGCTATGTTCACATCTGACAAGACCACATTGTTTATTCATTATTATTCTCTGTCAGCACATCACAAAAATGGAAAACATACAGCAATTTTATCTTACTTACACATTGAAGTAGTCTTTAGTGTTGCCACAGTCTGTAGTGTTGTTACAGGCTAAAGTACTACTACAACAGAAGTGACATGAAGGTCTAGATTTGAGTAAGGCATAGAGGAAAACTTAAAGGTTTTTATTAAATCAAGGAATGCAGCAGGGTTAAAAAATACAACAAACCAACTGATAGGTTTTCAGGCACTCAAGCCCTTCAAGTGACCTGAAAATGCAGCTTGTGCATCCAGCTTATCATATTATGCACTTTCCAAGAATATTCCCTTTGATATGCTTAGTAAATATTTAATAAGCAATATAGAAACATAAGAGTGCAGAGGTTGAGAATACAGCAAGGCGGACAAGAATACCTACCATAAGTCAGCTGTGGAAAACAGCAAGGCCATGTAGCAGAGGAGAACATCATACAAATTACTCATTAATGCAATGATCATAAGTAAATTAGGTTCTCAGGTGAGGCAATTCTCCTCTAACTGCCATAAATTGAAATTTAACCTTTTAAATAAATCCCTAGTTTTTCTTGAACAACATTTATATCCTTTCCAAGGATGCAGACACACAGCTTACCTCACGAGGAAGTGCATACCTAACAAACTTGCTTTACCACTATGGCTGGCAACAAAAACATTATTTCTTCAGACTGATTAGTATATATGCGGTCTTTGTCTTAGCTGTTGGCCATAATCAATAAATGTCATATGAAACAGCCAGAATGAGTATTACTACACCAAATGGTTTCGTTTGGTTTGGTTTGTTTGTTTGTTTGTTGGGTTTTTGTTTTTGTTTGGTTTTTGTGGTTTTTTTTTTAATAAGCAGCTTAGATGTCAAACCCTGAAAAGAATTCAGGGCTAGGATGAAGAAGCCTTCCATCCTCTGAGGGGTCAATTAAAATTATACAGCTCACAAAAAAACAAATGACCAAAATCAAAACAAAACAAACCTTTGCATGCTGCTTACCAGATTAGTTCTTGAAAACAGTAACACAAGCATCAAGTTTGAGAATCCCATCAATGCCACAAAGGACTTGACAGCTTATCCTGCCTCCTTCCAAACATGGATTTTTGTCCTTTTTTTCCCCACTTATATATTAGGAACTCACATCCATAAGTCACTTGCCATGTCTCAGTGTAAAATAGATATACAGCCCTATTAGGCTCAGACCGAGCAAAGCATTTGGGACAGCCATAAATCACCTGCTCACGTGTATGCTCAACAGAAGTCTAGCTAAAATGAATTATGTGTTAAAGGTTTTCATGAATCAATGCCTCAAAGAAGTGTTAGCTGCTTGATTAAGCAGGAAGCAGTTCAGACACTTCACCTAATCAGATCTTGCCACTCCTAGGCTCATGTTGAGAAGTATTTCGCTTCAAAGTACTTTCACAGGTACCAGGTTTACAAGGCAATTTAGTTCCACTCCTACTCAACTACAGGTGCTAGAACCAAAACCTTTAACTTGTACTCCATCTTGCATCCACCTGGTAGATATTCAGTGAAAATAAATGTGACTCCTCAAAGAGAGGTGTACTATTCAGTGTCAGTGACAGTATCATAGCAGAGCTCTTTATGAGCTTCAGTTAAAAAGTGTCACCTGGGGGTAAACTACTATTGCTTTTTCATGCAGTCTTTGGTATATAACTTCTAAATGATTATTCTCTTTTTTTATAGAGATAGTCAGGCTTCTGTAGGCTTTCATGAGGCTTTTTAAACATTAGTGCAAACTTTTCTCACCATCTGACTTTAAAATCTTCAGTAAGTTGTCCCAAAGGCAGATAAGGATCATTTGGCTTGCCAATTCACTCACACTTCCCATTTGCTGGGTAAGAAAGAAGAGAAAGGAAATTAAAAAAGAAACTGAAAGGGGAATTTATAATAATCCCATTTATAATAATTGGGTCCTAGTAGGTTTATGGCTGGAATAAGAAGCTATTTTAACCATTCAAAGGCATCTTATAATTATAATGACATTTTTATCCAAAACTTTTTGCCTACTGTTGGTACAACTAGGAGCAAAGATAACTACTACAAATTAAGGATAAGATTTTTTCCAGCTTACAATTTCATGAAATTTACAATTTCTTTTCATGAAATTTCATTTAAGGGCCACCAAGATCATTAAGGTAGTGGAGCACCTCCCTTATGAGGAGAGGCTGAGAGAGCTGGGTCTCTTTAGCCTGAAGAAGAGGAGACTGAGGGGGG
>WTSP01027852.1:39386-55057 GCA_025331215.1 Actenoides lindsayi | reverse complement strand
CCCTTCTCTGGCCACGCTCCAGCCCCTCAATGTCCTGCTGGGAGTGAGGGGCCCAGAACTGACCCCAGGATTTGAGGTGCTGCCTCCCGAGTGCCCGGTCCAGGGGGACAATCACTTCCCTAGTCTTTCAATGGTTTGCTACAAACACTCCCCATTTTGGACTAGTTAAATGTCTTTGAAGATTCAAACCAAAGCTATTTCATTAAGCTTTGGAATTTTAATCAAGATAGACTCCTTTGTTTTGTCACTTGACATACGCCTGTCACCGATGTGATGGACAAACCACAGAAAGACCAGAGCACTGAGATGAAATTTCAGCTCAAAGCACAATTTCTTTTATGGTTGTTGAGTCCCACGAGAGTTGTGGAAGGAGGGAGGTGATGGCCAAACACCCATGAAATGAACACGGGCAGCCCAGCCTGCAGCAGAAGCTGTGCCACTCCTGCAAGGCTTACTAAATTCAGGGTTGATGAAATCTAGAGAGGCTAGCTGTTAAAATAAATAGCTGAAACAGACAATTAGCCAGAGGCTTGGCCAAAATATTCAAAATTCTTGGCCAGAATGGTACAGACCTTTACAGAGTGGCATAAAAACATCCAAGAAAAAAGGCCATTTCTCTGAATTTCTGATCTAAACCAGATGAGTATCAGAAAGCTTCAAAAAAAAAAAAAAAAAAAAAGAAAGAAGAAAAACAAAAGTCACCAAGATCTTTTACCTGAGAAAAGGTGTATTTCCCACTCAGCCTGTTTTCTAACATAGTGAAATATTATGTCTGTTCTGAAGCGTTGCCTTGTCCCTGGGAAGACGCATACTATGGATTCATTTAAATCAAATTACTCCGAGAACAAAAACAACATGAATCGGGTGTTGTATCTGCACCGGCGTCCCCTGACACGTGGCACGTGTGCAGTCTCCAGAGGACCTGAGACAGGGTCCAGCAGATGCAACTCTCTTATCTGGACGCTGCCAGATGGGTGCAGACCCCTCCCGCTCCCCAGGGGTTGGTAGTTATGTGGATTTATGAGTCTACATTAATTTTGGACTGTATCCCTCTAAGCACACACCAGATAAAGTTTGGGCTTGACTCTCTCATCGGGGATCCTGGGACGAGAGGAGTTTGATGGAGGATCCCAGTTAACATAGACCCTGGTTGTGCTATGCTGGGAGGTTTGCTTTCCCTTTTCCCCAGCCTCTGCCACCATCACGGCATTATCTACGTGCTTCGCTCCACCCTCCAACCACCACAGCTCCATCATCACGCGCAACCCAGCAGCAGCCATCCTCTTACCTGTTGCCTTTTCCGGGTTGTTGCACATGTAGCACTGCCAGGTTCCTGCCTCCTCGCTGTAGCCGAATAAATCAAAGAACCTCACTTCTTCCAGGTGCATCTGCACGTGGTCCAGGTCCTGGGCCAACAATGAGATAAACCAGGTGAACCCCGCTGCACAGGTCACAGCCTGTGACCTGAAATCACAGCGGGATGCACAGTGGGTGCCAGCAAAGTGTCCTCTTCCCCGTGTCTCCTGTGGGCAACCAACCTGCCAGGGCATGTGTGCTGAGCAGGACATTTCTCCAGCAGCAGCAGCAGCAGCAGCAACTAATATATAAACTATTTATCAGTCTACAAGAGGCAGAGGACTGGTAAGGGGTTGGTTTTGTCTCTTCAGTGCTGCTGCCAGCAGCGTGCTCAGCTCAGCAGTCCTGCTCAGCACATTTCCCACCACCTGGATCACCTCCAGTGCTCTTCTCAGAGTTTTCCCAATGTCCCAGCAGATGGTGGGATCTGCTAACACACTGGGGACCTCCTCCTGGTCCAACCTGACCCACCTTCAGAGCAGCAGTCAGTGGCTGAGGACCACTTGAGAGGTCTTCCTCTCAAGGAAAGAGGCTCTGAACCCATCTCCCATGAGAAGCACCAATTCAAATGTTTAGTAGGAACGATGGGGCTGGTTTAGCTCCCACCAAACACCCGCTGGGTAAACAGGATGCGGCTCTGCCAGCGACAGGCCAGGGAAATAAGGGTCTGCAAAGCAAACGGAACATCTGGCTGGATCAAAGGGACCTACAGGAAGTATCACCACCAGGAAAAGCTGGAGGAGGCTCCTTCTGAGGCAGGTGACCGTGGCGCGTGAAACCCCGGTAGTCAGTCTGGAAACGGACTGCGATCTCGCGCTCGAGCGGACGTTGCTGCCTAGTAAGAGCGACCACGCTGCTCGTGGTGAACACCAAGGTTGTCACCAGGACCACTCAGGAAGCACCCCGGGTTATTTACCTCTGCGGGGTCCTCACGGAGCTGCTGGTGGGGAAAACACCAGCCCTTGGCAGGGACCGTAGATCATCGCGCTGGGCGAGGCTGTGCGGAGGACGGGGTTGTCCCATTCAGGACTTTCCAGGCCAGCTTTAGCAAAGGAGAGGAAGCAGGAGGGTGGCTGGCTCAGGGAGACCCAGCAGCATGGTGTCTCTCCTCCACAACAACTTTCAACCCACAAAAAGGCCAGAAAACAGCTGGTTTCACAAGAACCAAAAAAGCCTGAGACCTCTCCAGCCTTCACCCCTGGATAACAAGCTCAGCTGAGCCAAATGTTGAGTTTTAACTTAACTGGGGCTCTCAGGTGCCCCCACTTTGCATGCTGGAGGCCATCTCCCGATGGATTTTAGGCTGTCTGGAGGATGGATGAGAAGGCAGAGCAGTGAGCATGACTCTCATCACCTGAGAAGCTCCAAACAGCAAAGATTTTTCTTCCCTTTCCAGCAGCAACATGCAGAGAAATGGGCTTCACAGCACATGGGAAAACAACGATCACACAGTGAAGGTCTCAAACCCCCACTGGCTTTGTTTGCTGTGGGGCTGCAGCTCCATGGCTCAGCTCTTCTCTGTGTCCTCGGGTGGGAGGTGAGCAGCCAGGCTGCAGCAGAGAGGTCATCTGCCTTGGTGAGCAACCTCGTAACACTCACACTCAGAATCGCTTTGGTTGGAAGAGACCTTTAAGATCATCGAGTCCAACCTCTAACCCAGCACCCACGGGGATGATGCTGAAGTCGAGGAGCTTTGCCATCCCATGAAAAAAATCTTTTAGGGGCTGCGGTGAGCCAACTCTAGACTGAAAGAGAACAAATGTCACTGAAATATCACTGCAGCAATCGTTCTTTTCCACTCTGTGCTCTAGCGAGCTTGAAATAATCTGCAATAAGCCTCTCATTTCAGCAGGGGAAAACACGGGGGGGAAAAAGCCTAATTGAAGAGATTTCTCTCATCTCCCTGCTCCATCAGCTTGGAAACTTCAGCGACTCCTTTGTGAAAACACAGTTCTTCTTTCTGTGTCGTAAACCGGGACGGCAAACAAAGGCGAGGCAAGGACAGAACGAACAGTGGCTTGAAAATGTTAATTATTCTCTCGCAACGCTGCTCGACAAAGGGCTCTCTTGAAAGCATCGCGTGGGGCTCGTAACGTAGTCCCAGGCTCGCTCTTCCACCACAGCGCGAGTCAACACAGAGGGCCCGACCACGAGCCCGAAAAGCAGCTCCGTTTCTGTAACGCGACCCGTGCGCGCGCGCTGATAACGAGCTAGGGAGCAACCGACCGGAAACCCGCGAGGCTGAGCATCTGGAAACGCTTTAGTCCTGGCACATCTTAAGCTGCCTCGTCTAAACGTTCTCGGTGGGTACGAGGGGGCTGCCCCGGTGAATCACGACACGCGTCCCGCCGGCCGGGCATTCGCCGCGATCCCTCGCGCGCGCGCCCTGGGCCGAGTTCAGAAAGCGCTTCCAAGGCTGCAAACCCTGAAACGATTTCTCAGAATTTACTCTGGGGTGAATCATCGATGTAATAGAGTTGTAAAGTTGGATTTTTATTTTTTTTTTCGTTGTGGGTTTTGGTTTTTTTTCCCCCTCCAGGTTTGCAAAATGGTTTAGAATACATATTGGGGGGGGGGGGGAAGTCTGAATTCATTTATTCTGGGCTAGCCGCAAGGGCTGAAGGCAAAAGCAGAGGGTCGGACCTTCAGCACAGAAATCCCTCGGTTCTGATAGAGCAGTCAGACGTTGCTGCCACCCGCTGCAGAAAACTTAGTATAAAATGCAGGGCAGCGTGCTGAGACCTCATTTATATCAACAGATTTCAAAATACTTTAACTTAAAAAGCGCTGTGCTTATTGGAACAGCAACACCCCCGTAATTTTGCTTCCTGCACTACAGGCAGAGGAATAATATTAACGACGACAATAAATAGTATTAACAACTATAATAAATAATAGTAACAACTACAATAATTCTGTCAAATCATTCACGACACTTGAAGTTCTCTTAGCAAAGGGAAGAGCTTCTGAAAGGAAAATTTCAGATTACAGCTGAAGTCCGTCAAGCAAAGTAAGGACTAGGGCATGCCAGGAATGCTCTGGCTAGATTTTTGGGGAATGTGAAAGCTGAAAGTTCCATGATTCTATGATGATTCCAAAGGAAACTTTCCTTAGGCAGGCCTAGGTCACGCTGCCAGAAAACTCAGTGGGACTTTCGGAGTAAACTGAATGGAAATCGCTCTAGAAACAAACTTGGGTTCTGTGTTGAGAAGCAAAACCAAACCTAAGTAAACCCAGCAGCATACTGCAGAGACCAGGACTGAATGTTGAAGTCTTTCACCATTTCAGATGCACCACATCTGCCTGTCCCTCTCCAGCCTCCGAAAGCTGTGAGGCAATCTGCAGCTCCCGGAGTTTCCAAACTTCCATTCACCACTTAACTCATTAACCCAGCGAAGATCAGTATCTCGCTTTCCCAGCTCTGCTATTTCGGGAACTCAGAGATACTCTGTCACGGAGCGATGAAAGTTCCCAAAATAGGCCACATGTGAGTATCTGAACAGCAGCAGGATTATGCAAGCGACGTGCTGGAGACTAATCACGTTTCTAGGGTGTTGGATGCGTTCTGTAGACTTTGTGTGAGCGCCGTGCTACATCTAATCCCGCCCGTGAAGGCACGCTCTTCCCTAAGCTCTTTATTCACCCCAAACCCCTTTACACTCCACCAGCTGCGACTTTCGACTGGGAGCTCTTGCCACTGACTCCAGTTAAGCCAGTATTGAACAGAAAAGCAGCTCTAATGCCATTGGGTGAGTCAGGCCAGGATTTCAACAGCAGCTAAAATACTTAGCGGGAGCTCCACGGTGTCCAAGTAAAGCTGGGTCTCAGATGTGGGGCTCCCCTACCACTCTTACAAGCTGCAGCAGGAGCTGCCGCCTCAGAGTGACATTATCTTGGGGGGTTCAGAAGGTGTCCCGAGCAAAACTCCTGTTTTTAAATCGGCCGTAACCTCAGGAAGTTAATCTCATTCAGTCAGACATCTTTACCCGTACGATATTCTGAGAGAGAGAGCATTTTAAAATCGTGTTTGACAATTCACGTCATCCAGTTGAGCTGGATGGAGATGTTCAGGAATAAAGAGATATTTGTTTTACAATCTTACAGCATCCTCTTCCAAGAAGCCTGATTAATAGCTTTGAAATAGCCTTCGCTGAAATCCTGGCGACAGTAAACAGCTTTGAAAGAGTAATCTTCTAAACGGACTGGGGTAACTAATGGTGCGTGTGCAAATGATCATTTCCATAAACCCCACGTCCGTGTTCAACATTGAAGGTGAATTTCCAAGCGGCTGCCAAACAGCCCGTAGCGCGGCTGAGCTGAAGCTAGAGCCTGAAACTGCCAGCAGGAGAAAATCCATATGTAGCATCACTAGTTTTCATCACATCGGGAACAATCCACGTGAAGCCTGCACGAGGGGGTGGAGAACACGCCTGGAGACCTTTCAAAGCACGGTACAAAACAACGCTCCGGTCCTTCTGCGGAGGCTGAAAATTGTAATGGCTGGTGAACGTTTTTCAACGCTCCCCAGAAACCGAGTGCTTCATATAAAAAGGGAGCCCCATGGCACAATGGATCCCCAGATGGTCATCCAGGAAGAGAGGACTTGGCCTGGCAGTAAGTGCAAATGCTTGGAAGACACCGGAGTTAAAGCAAAGAAGGGGAAGGGGGAAAAAAAAAAAAAAAAAAAAAAAAAAGAAGGGGTTGTTTTTCAGTATTTGAGCACAGCAAAGACTTGCTGTAGCTATTGTAAAGGCCTTTGTACAGATGTTCCAAGAGTCAGGGCAAAGTTCTACTATTTTATTTTTTTTCTGGGGAAAAAAACCCCAACAAACTTACCTTTTGGTGTGGAAACGTAGACTGGATCATGGCAGTTTCAAAACTGTGTGACCCCTTGAGCTGTGTCTTCTCCCACAGGGCCTTCAGGACTTGCACAGAATTACTCTGTATGGACAAAGGTTCTGCAAACAAGCTCTGAGGAAAATGTTGAAAACGGGATTAGAAGCAGTTTTTACGTGGTCATTAACAAAGAGCATCTTGTTCTTACAGTGGGACAGCCAGACGAATAACCAGGGATTAGTTCATTTCTCTGTAAGGATTTATGATGGATCAATATGGACCCAATTAGATAAATCCTCAAATATTTCACTTCCTTTAGGGCTATTTTTTTTTTTTTAATTGTATATTACACGTCTTTAAGGTCTGTGGCTTACCAAAGGTTATCTATCAATGACACATAGCAACTTGCATGGCATTTTGATACAGAAATGATGGTTTATCAAAGCGTGAGCTGCACTGGCCTCTGGGAACCGGGTGCAGATCTCAGGGACATGCAGCTTTATGGGAAAGATGTGTCATTTACCAGTGAAGGTGAAGCAACGCTCGTCACCACCACGGGTTTGTACAGGTTTAGTTGGACCTGGCCACAGCTCTTGGTCTTTGTGTGAAGGGGAAGAGTAATTCCAACGTCTGCCGCTGCAAGGAGCAGCCAGTGGGATGAAATGCAGGAGAAAAAACCCACAGAACGCATTCAATGGATTTTGCTGTTGGTGGACAGGAATTTTCATGCTCTGAATATTCACAAAACAAGATGAGACCTGGGGTGGGTTGGGTGCTCTCACCTCCAGAGCTCCCTGTTTCAAAGGGCAGCAAAGATACAACCATACCCTGCCTTGAATTCTTCTAATCATTGAACGGCTTGGGTTGGAAGGCACCTTAAAGATCATCTCATTCCAAGCCCCCTGCCATGGGCAGGGACACCTCCCACTAGCCCAGGTTGCCCAGAGCCCCATCCAACCTGGAGCCAATATTTCACCATCGTTAAACTCTTCATTGTACAGACTGCCCGTGACATCAATGCTGTCAGATGTCTGCTGCAGCTGAGAGCACTCAGCATTTCTGCCTCTGCCGTATCTGCTACGTGATCTTGGACTTTAAAAATGCATGTGCAGGAGCCAAGTTAAGGGCGCACAAGGAAATCTGATTTTCCGTATTTCAAGTATTTGATTTCGCAATAGGAACAACGTCCTTTGAACACGGCCTTCCTGGATGGACGTTCCTCCTTCTCCTTCCGAGCAGAAACCCAGCAATCCTAATCCGGCTGTCTGGCACGCAGCTGACACAGACACGCTTCAGCAAGACACAAACCAGGGATTTTATCATGGCTGAAGCAATGCATTTTTTTCCAGCTAAGCTGTCGGAAATAGCCAGATCGTTCTGCCCAAATTTAAGGGGAGAAGCATCATCTCCGGGCAGCCACCTGGCACGGGACAACGGCCACCCAGTCGGTCCAGGTTTGGCAACTTTATGAGCGACTCCAGGGAAGGTGTTAGAAAAGGACACGTGGAGCAGCCCCTTGCTCGCCGGGGCTACCACAGCAGCGTGACACTGTCCTGTGTGGGGAGGGAAACTAAACCACCAGAAATCACATTTTAATGAATGAATGAATGAATCGGTGAAATGAAGCATCCTGCCTATCGATAACCCCTCGAAGATCAACCCTTCTTCTGACGGTTGGACTTGATGATTTTGGGGGTCTTTCCCAACCTTAATGATGCTATGACTCTATAATTTCGTTCCTTTTGTTAATCATCACTTAACTGTAAGACGATTTCCCCGACCTCCGCTGACGTAACGCTTCTCTTCTCGCTGCCCTGCACGAGCAATTTGCCATTTCACAACTGCCATCCGAAGGTTTCAAAACGTGATGTAACTATTCACTAACATCTTAAAAAATAAATAGAAAGCAGGGTCACGAAGTTCAGGATCTGTTCTGGAGATCCAAGAGGAAAAAAAAAAAAAGAAGTCTCTGTTGCTTTTACTCCTGCTGCAGAACGCAGCGTCAAGCAGGAGACGAAGAGACCGGCAAAAAGGCAATAAAAACACAGTAACTAGAAGTGAAATCTTCAGAAACCATGTATTAGTCATCTGCCTGTGAATCTCTGACAGATCTGCTGAAAACTACGTTTTTTATCACCAGCCTTCCATTTAATTTATGGTTAACAGGCTATAAATACACTGTATGTCTAAATTTATCTCTTGTACAGTTTCGCAGGCTTCGATGACATTATCCCAGGGCTGAATTTAGTGCCTTGTATTTAATTTAATAATAGTTATACATCCAGTACTTTAAAGCTCTAAGATTTCGAACAAAAGAAAAACATAAATTATCTGACACTAAACACCACCCTGATGCACAGCAGGCTCGAACACTCCGTACAACATAAAAGGAATCTTTTCTTTTTTTTTCCATAAAATAAGCCTATTAAGTGGAAAGCCCCGGGAAAAAGGGGGGGAACCAGCATTTAGGGCCAGCATCCAAAGGAAGCAGGACCCTGCAGGGGGCACATGGGCATGGGGACAGGGGGGTGATGGGCATCTGAGTGAAAAGGAATGGGGAAGCAAAGTGATGTTGGTCCCGTGAGCCGGGAACTATGTGAAGCTCGAGCGCCCTGATAAAAGATGGACCTAGCAGGGCCAAATTCAGACTAATCTGGGAAAGGGGTTACAGGGAGAGGTTTTTCAGTGAAAAACATCTCAGGAAAAGGTGAGGCACCAGGGATTAAAGGTGGATGAGCGATAAAAATTGTCAGAGCAAAGGATGCAAACCACGAGCCACGGCAGAGCAGAGGTGGTTGTGCTCAAATGCAGCAGCGAGCGAGCTGTGCCAGCTCTGCCCCCCATCCCCTCTGCTCCTGCTCCTCCTTCCTGGTTTTGCTGCGGTTTTAGTACTTTTGTCCATATTTTTCAACATCTGTTTTCCTCTCATCAGTAATAAAGTGAAACATCTGTAACATAATTCATTTGTTCTCTCTAGGTCCCATTAAAATTCAACCTCTTTCTTCAGGTTTTCATTTACAGAGTAGTTCGCCTCCTTTATTTCCCCCTTTCATTTCTGTTCCTGCCCCCGCTCTTTGCTTCCTCTGCTCTGTCACTGTCTCCTCCTGCCCTGCCCACCTCCTGCTGACCTCCACATTTGAAAAAGATTTTTTTGTGTATATTTATTTCTAGGAACAAGCAGAGGGAAGAGCGATTTGAGCTGTTAAATTCACAGCGTAACTGGCCGTGCACGCTTTAAATTTCACATAAATCCTTTGTATTCTTAAGGTTGCTTTAGGGTGGGATGAACTCTGCTGAACAGCTCTACCTAGGTTAAGAAACTGAACTTTACTCTTTTAACACAAACCCCATCTGCTTCATCTTGAAGTGTGAACGGAGGGTTTTCTCTTACAATTCCATTCTATTTGTAACCCACTAGGAAATTCCCCATATATCCAAATACTGGGCTGTGTTTGGAAATGGTCTTAAACCTGAGGAAACAGCTTTGGGGTCTGTAGGAGAACAGCCCCGATCAGCTTTGCAAATCCTGCTCAGCCAAAGCATCTGCAGTAAAAAAAATCCCAGTGGGTGCTGCACTTGTAACCTCCACCTGCAGCCTCGGGGTTGATTCTGCACCCTGCAAATCCACGGCAACGCTCCCGATCGTTTGCAGGGCACCTGGGACTTGCTGGAATTTTCGCCTGAATTAGGAAATTCAAGGTTTCGCCCCACTTGTTTTACCCCCAGGCTTTGACAGACACTTTCAATTTGTTGTAATTAATAGAAATATATATATATAAAACCCTTATAAACTACAAAATCACTTCAGCCTACTCTAATGACTTTCTGAGAAATGGCAAAGGCTCACGAAGGGCTGTGGATTAGGAGCGTATTTAAGGAGATTAACCATTAAAGCAGTTGTTTGGTTTTTTTGCCTACGTTCAAAGTTAATAGCACAGAGGTGCTGCTAATTCGTATCGCACAGACCTGCTGGAAGAGGAACATGATGTGGATCCACAGCGGAGGCTGCCGGCTGATGAGGGTAAAACTGGATTTGCTGTACAGGCAGTAATGGCCCTTCAGGGGACAGCTGAAGAACAGCTTTGCTACGCAGCTTCTAACACTATCTGGAAATAAATATACAGAATATTAAAATCAACTATTAAAAGACAGAAACCTAAGAGCCCGTTACCAGTGTACATGCCATCGAGCAGTGCATGGACTTGTGTTTCCAGTACTGGGGTATCTTGGTCTGGGTCAACTCCTGTGGCATCCAGAAGCATAGTTAAATAAATTAAGCATAGTACTAGAGAAATTTACTCTGTGGTGCTTTAAATCTTACATTTAAAGCTCTGGAGGATGGCAGCGTGTGTTCATAGAGCTGGAGGAGGGCAGCAGGCAGCTCCCAGCCAGGGATGGGCTCACTCAGCCATTGGTAAAAGCTGCTGGTTCCTCCAGGAGCCAAAAGATGCACAAATCAAGTTACAACACTGCTGTGCTCGTAGTGTGTTTGCTGCACAGGCCACCTTGTAAACTCATCACTAGAAATATCATGAAGAAGAGTGTTGGTGAGTATTCAGTGAGTGCTGGGTGATGGCAGGGACCAGTGTGCCAGCTCCTGCCTCACACCACGAGGTCTCCAGCCACAGCCCCTCAACCCTGTCCACCCAGGGGCCTCAGTACAAGAGATCAATCCAGCCCAAACCTGCCCATGCAGAGATGCTCTGGCTGAAGCCTGGCTTCTAGGGGTTCCAGGTCCTCCCAACCCCACTTCTCAAGCATAAATACTACGAGTCTGATGGTCATACCCAATTTTTACACACTTAAGCCCAGGGAGCTGCAGCTTTTGCAGCTGTTCTGAGAAGTACAACACACAGTTCTCCGAGAGGCACAACCCTGCCATAGCGTGAAGGACAACGTGACACGGCGACTGGCTCAAATCAGCCACGGGCAAAGCCCATGAGCTATGACTGTCAGCACAGCCACAGGATTTGCAGCAAAAAAAACCCAACCCAACACACAGAGAAGGAAAAGGTGTGGAGCTCCATGTCCAGCAAAGACAAGAGGCTGCAAACACACCCACCATTCCCTACTGGGAACAGTGGGATGTGCTTGTTCACAGCTGGGACTCAGCATCACCCACTTAACACACAGGTTTTCTCCAGAAGTGCTGTTTGACTCACAAACCCATAGGCTCCAGGGCACAAAGACAGACAAAGCGTCTCTGAATCTCACTGCTCCATCACACGCTGGCCATTGATGGCACCCGTGACCATGTCACCTGGCAATAAAAACCCCACAGTGGCCACGCGCGATCTGAAAGCGTCCTTTGGGGTCAACTGCCCAGTATGGTGCTACGTGATGCTACCTGGCTCTGAACTTCCCGTGCTGGCTTTAGCTGGAAATTAGCCCCTTGAGATTCTGTTTTTGCAAAATATGGACCTTGAACCCTCGTCTTCTGCCTCTGGATGACTACTCCTAATGACAACAGCATGTTCGGCATAACCGGACCGGATTTCTTTGTTAAATTAAAATATTGGTACCGTTTTATAGCCCCTTTGAACAGGACCGAGCAGCTATCCAAGGTAAAAAGGCACAGAAAACAAAAACTAGATATTCTTGGAGCTGCACCCTCTTCACTCACACAGAGAGTTGAACTTGGAAAGGCTGGGGAACAACTGGCCCCTCCAGCTGCTGCTGCCACACTAGCTCCAGGCAGAAAAGCCAGGCAGACGGACAAGCCACCCTGCAGCAGCTGACCCGTGCCCAAAGCCACCATTGCTCACCTCTCCCGTGGCCCTGGCCCACCAGCACCTGCAGGGTCAAAGCCGAAGGGTTTTCCAGGAGAAGAGAGAGCAGCGTAGGCTCCTGGTGAGGTGGCCAGCCAGGTCTGGCCGTGCAGCGTCCACAGAATGAATCACAGGGTTGAGAAGGTTGAGACGGGCCAGCTGTGCAGGGAGCATTACTCAGAGCCTCGTGCTGCCCTGGTGAGTCACCACGTGCTGAAGGTGTAGGAATAAAATGCTGTAAGAAAATAGCCTAACTGGAAAAATGAGTTGTAGCTCGTTAGAAAAATGTGGCTAACGGGAGACGGTTTAAACAAGGGAGCCTTCTGGAACTGCTCACGAGGAGCCAGCAACGAGGTAGACTGATATCAGAGGGCAGCCTTTGTGTCCAACAACGGACCATCTTGAAATACTTGCTGGTTTCAACATTTTTCATCTAATCAAGATGTGAAAGCAGAGGAGAGAAATGCAGTAGATCCAGTATTCCACATAAAAACATGATGTGTGAGGAACGAGTTTGCCAGAGGTACAAAAGGACGGGTCCCTAGAGCAGAAGCGTCGATGGATCAGATTGGCACCGAAAACACAGAAAATTCAAACCTGGGATGTTGGAACCTGCTGAGCAAAAAGTTAGTTCCTGGAGACAGAAAAAGGAAAAAAAGGCTTTCTTTTGTCACCACCAACCAAAAAAAAAGCCGTCTCTTCAGGCAACCTTCAAACCTATGGTATGAGATGAGTGATTACTCGTAGCTGTTTCTGCTGCACCAAGTGATGTGCTGAGTTTGGCAACATCTGACAATAGGCCGAAGTTTCCTACCTGTGTTTTTCAACGGTCTGCAATGAACTCCTGGTTTCAATGTACAACAGCTCATCTTAATTCTCTCAGCGGAGGTTGAGAGCGGTATTTAAATGATCAACCTATTCTGGTGAAGACTCTTATCCCAGGGCAGGGGAGCGTACAGCACTTTTTCAGGCTAGGAAGAATAAAACTAAAGCGATGCTTGAGTCAGAGGGAAAAAGCTTTGGAGGTGAAAAGAAACCTCAGCCTATGAAGATGGAGACAACTCACTTCCCTGAATCTCTGCCTAACCCCACGGGTGGAAACCTGTAACCGCTCCCCCTGACTTCGCCTGACAAGGAAAGATTAATTTAGCCCCAGAAACTGTGAAGACATCAGCAAGGTACGACACACAGGAGAGTCCTCTCAGCAAAACCAACTTGCTCTGCACCAGCTTGCCCAGCACATGGCACCTCTTGGCGAGCGCCAGTAATCCAACGTTGGCTGAGGGTCCTTTTCATGTGATTTAAAGCAACGAAGTCCAAATTATGGCAAAGATGGATCTGCAACTCTTTAAAATAATTGGTCAAAAGTATGCAAGGGAGAGAGGAAGGCAAAAATTAACTCATTTCCCTGAGGGCATTAAGCCTATTACACCGGTCACGTTTAAGCTACACGCTGACAGGCTCTAGAACCAGGTTTGTACGTTAAAAACCGTGGTCACTTCAAAGCGTGGAGAGCAAATTCGAAGCAGGGTGTTTATGCCAACTTCTATTTCATTGAGTATTTCAATTTCAGCCTGTCCCGTCTGAGATACGTTAGGATTTATGGAAACACCATTTCAACCACTAGATCTGTGGCTCTAATAGCACTTCTATAGTGGGTGGGCTCAGAGAGGCTTTGACTGTGGAACAAGGGAAAAAAAAACCCCACACCCAGAGACAGAGTTGTCATGTGAGTATGAAGGAGTACCAGCTCTTGGAGCTGGGTGATGGATATGATCACTTTGCTTGGGCCAGGAAAACCCCTTGTACCCGTCAACACGTCAACAGATACCGCACGAGGAGGAAAGGGGCAGTTCAGGGAGAAGAAGATATGACACCAGGCAGTCATGGGTCAATGCACCCACTGCCCTGGTCACCCCAGAGCTGTGCTGTTGCTGCTCGATCACTTGCATGAAAAAATGAGCTTCTCACGCACCCATGAGCTGCTGTTGGCTGAGCCACTCTCTGACCTTCTCAGAATCACAGACTTGCTTTTGTTGGAAGAGACCTGTCAGCTTATCGAGTCCAACTGTTGTCCCAGGGCACCAGTAAACCATGTTCCTCAGCACCACAACTCCATAGCTTGGAAACCCCTCCAGGGATCATGGGGACTCCACCCCTGCCCTGGGCAGCCTGGAACAGCCCTGGACAGCCTTCAAGGGGAAGAAATTGTTCCTCAGCTCCAACCTCCCCTGGGGCAACTTGAGGCCGGTTCCTCTTGTCCTGCGTCACTGGCAGCTGTAGCTAGTGACACTTGGGCACATCTTCTCCATAAAGAAACACCAAGGATGAGCTCCCCTCCTTGGCTTGGCTTAGAAGAAGAGTCCAAGTAGCCCAAAGAAAGGATGTAAAAATGAGAAGAATGTGTGAAAGGCCAATGCAAGGCACAAACCAACCCCACAGAGTCACCAAATGCCCCAGAAGTCAGAGACTGATGGTGACCCCAAGGAAAAGCTCCTTCAGTTAAGGAACATTTCTCAGCACATCCATTGGCAAGGCTCAAACTTCTAGCAAGAGAACAAGCAACAACTTGTTTTTCCTACAGGAAACAAGAGAATATATGTTGCAATTTTAAAGTTCACTACTAAGTGGTTGTGCCTGGGGAAAGAGAACAAAATAGAAACAGAAGAATGTCAGTAGAGCTGTTAATTGTTTTTTATTCCAGCTTAACATGCTGGGCTGAGCCAGGAGGGACATAGGCAAGTGGGTACGGAGTCACCGGTTCTGGGAACAATCAATGCATCATTCGATTTACATTGGTGATCCTTTACTATTAAATAAAATCTGCTAATGGGAGTAAATGTATGCTCATAAATTTCCCACATAGACTGAAACCCACCCAATAAACATGAACCCAGGGAATAAGAAATGGTGACAACTTTCTAAATCGCAGGGTTGGTTTTTTTCCAGCTTGCTCGTTTTCCTTGGCCAGATCTCTTCTGTTTGGATTACCAAGAAACATACAAACAATAAATATGTTTATAGGAGAAAAGGGTGATTTTTAAAGCAGCCAGCTTCAAGAAATGCTGATTTATATGTTTAACACCACCAGCTTTGCATGCACGCCGCAACTCAGTCCGACAGATGTCACCTCCAGTGGGCTACACAAAAATTAGTGGCTAAGACAGGTCTATAATGGGGTCTGTCCACTGAGAACACACAGATTAGCTGAACTTTATAAACCCCTTTACTATGGGGGCAGTGAGAAGCCTCTGTCATTTGGGAAGGTACCACAGTAAAACATCTCTGCCACTCTGCTCCATCCTCAGAAGCAAAAGTGCCTGCATCAAAATGCAAAGAGCCCTACGAGGTGCGCACGGGAAACCGGGGTCCTGGGAGAACATCCCACTCCTGCCGCTGCTGGGCTCCTGGGTGTCCCAGTGCCATCCCTGAGCTGGCTCTGCCCAGCACCTCCAGCCTGGCAGAGGGCTGCAGCCTCTCCTGCCCACACAGTGGGCACAGGCAGCTCCAGGATGAACCATTATGTCTGTCCTGGTCCAACACAGATGCTCAAAGCCCTCTGGTTTGGGATTTCCCCCAGGAGAGTGATAACACCACCCCACTGGGAATCTCCCAGCTACCAGGTAAAGTGCATCTGGCCCAGGCTGCCCAGAGAGGCTGTGGAGTCTCCTTGTCTGGAGAGATTCCCACCCCGGCTGGACACTGCGCTGC
>WTSP01027851.1:0-52512 GCA_025331215.1 Actenoides lindsayi | reverse complement strand
GAAGAGAAGAGAAGAGAAGAGAAGAGAAGAGAAGAGAAGAGAAGAGAAGAGAAGAGAAGAGAAGAGAAGAGAAGGCTTCGGGAGACCTTGTTACTGCTTTAAGGTCCCTCCCAAGCCACCCTTCCCCGCTGCCAGCCCCCAGCGCGTTCATATTCCTCTGATCATTCTTAGGGTAACCGGGTGGGTTTCTGTGAGTTCGGGTTACCCCTGCCCCACTTCCTGGCAGAGCCATAACCCGTGGCTTATTCTGCCAACACCAGTGTATTAGGAGCAGAGCAGAGCGGAGCGGAGCGTGTGGGCGCCGGCCGGTCCCCTCTCCCCAACCCCGTGCACGCCGTGCGGGAGGAGGCCGCCCGGCCCCGGCCCTCCTGGGACGAGGGCGGGCAGCGGGGCGAGACCCATTTCCTCGGCGGCGGAGGGCCGCGGGCACCTTCTCCCCTTCCCCTTGCCGCGGCAGTCACTGACGACCGCACCTCCCGATCCCTCCGTCTCCTGCTCGTCCGCAAAGCCCCCGTCCCACGCCTCCGCAGTGCCGCCTCCCCCGCCTCGGGGCCGACCCGCCGCTCTCTGCCCGCCGGCCGCGGGACTGTCCCGGGCCGCTCCGCCCGTGGCCGCCCGGCTTCAAGCACAAGCAAACACAGCGCACGCTTCCCCCGGCCTTTCCTTTCTCTGCCCCATGCTTTGTGAGACGCGCCAATGCTTCAGCCGGGCTAAGGCGTCCAGGCAATCCCTCCTCGCTTTCCCAAGACACCGCAGGAGCCCCGCACCGGGGCTACACGCCTTGCAGCACCCCCGAGCCCTGCGTCCGGGCCAGCCCGGCACCCGGTCTCCCTCTCCCTCAGTGCCCTTTCTCCAGAAAGCCGTTTCTAACTGGGACGTGCCGACTGCAACAAGTGTTTTGCACCCGGAGGTTATGATCCCAGTAAGAAAGGCACATGGATTCTGTAAAGTATCATTAAAAATACTACTTATTAGAGCTAATAGGATAACGGTGGAGAATAGTATAGTTAATCTTACGTCCCTTTAGGTGTCAGGAACTCCGAGTCAAGCAGCACCAGACAGGTCTCCCATCCACACGCAGCATGCTGTGCACACCCCATCAGTAGGAAGGATTAAGTCTGTTCTGGACATTCGAGCTTTTATAGGATTTTCTTACAAGAAAACAACTCTATTAATCATTTATACTGTCAAACAGAGAGGATGTTCTCATGAGAACATGTTGCTGCACCGTTAGATAAAGGCAAGGCCGCGCAGGTGTGTAATCTCTGGTACCGAGTGGGAGCTGCCTGCAGGCTCCTCCATTATCATCACCCAGCTGTGGTTGCCCTGCTCCGAGGGAGAGGTGCCACACTACACAGGCCTGAAGGCCGAATGCTGTATGTGCAGCACAGTGAAGCACAGACCTGAGCCTCTGCAGGTTCGCTGTTACATGGATCACTAATCCTTGATGTGCAATGTTCTTCCGGCCAGGATCACTGAAGGAGCCCATGAAAATAGCCTGAGGTCTCCATCAGTCTGGATATATTTTGAAAGAGCCTCATGATAGGAACAATTGTTCTCTGTAGAGCAGGATTTAGGATATTAGCACAGTGTGTTGCTCATGCTCATAAGGTAAGAGTCTGTAAGGAGTCCCTACACTGGAATTTTGACAGTATAGATGGATGGGTCAATCAAAGTTCTGTTATTTAAGAGAAAGGGATTGTACAGAGACAGGCTGAATGAAAATTAGCAAATTTTAATGTTTGAAACCTTAGCTGGAGCTCATCTGGAACATGATTGATACCTGTCATGAAGGACACTTTGGCCTACCAGGCTGCATCCAGCCTCAAAATGAAAGAAACACTGAGATTTATGTGTTATGCACAGTATCTTCTGGAGATTCTTAGTTACAAGAAATCCTTTTAATAACAAGATTGCTGTAGTCTGACTACTAATTCCTCTAAAGTCTATTAAAAACTCCAGAACAATACTGAGGTTTATTGAAATTCTCCACTGACTACATTATAATTGCCTCCATTTATCAACAGCAGAAACATCTCTTTCTTTTAATTTTCTCCTCCATGGATATTTCTCATTTTAGTGTCATTGCCATTTCACTAGTTGCTGTATAAAAGTTAATTCCTCTAATGAATGGAGCTGTAGCAAAGAGTCACTTGTGTAGTGTTTGGGATAATTTAAATCTCCACTGAGATGGTCAGAGGTCAACTCACAGGCCTCACTGCAGAGCAGACCTCTTTCAGCACTACTCATATGTCCCCCATCTCCTGTCCCACAGGACCTTGGGGTGCTAGTATTGACTTATACAAAGCTCTTCTTCAAACATAGCTAATGTCTTTACAGAAGCAGAGACATAAACAAGGAAAGCCAAGCAAAACTTTTCATGGGAAGTTCATGAATCCTGCTTACTTCATATAAGCCATTGCTTTCCGAGGACATCAAATGTAACCTCTTAACATCATCAGCGTTGTGCTCCAAGCAACATCTTTTTGACTGTTCTGCTACCCTTGAAGTAAACATGACAGAAATTGTCATTCCCCTTGTCAGTCAGAAGGACCATCTGGCACTACATTAGAACAGTCTTCTATTAAATTCACCAGCACGCTAATTAGAGGATGACTAGCGAATGGTTAAACTGCCAGATGCTATGAAGATATATCACTGTCTTTTTAGGTGGTTAGGCAAACCTTTAATTAAGCCTGCAGCTGCTGTGTCGGCTTTACCTAGGAATATATCCAGACAGCATTTACCTGTGGGAAAGATGGAGCTGCTGTTGTCTTTCAAGAAAAAAAGCAGCTTAAACACAACTTGAAACATACAGCATGTATCCGTGTGATTTAATTACATGTGCTTGTAATTTCATGAAAACCAGTTACAGACTCTTCCACTTCAGTTCTCTGCATTGTCTTCCCTGATCCTTGAGTAATCTTTTAGTGCTCTTACAAGCTTTGAAAGCTGAGTTGTTCTACAGGCTTCAGCAAAGCCATGTTAGAAATGGCAAAATACAGCCAAGGTTAACAGAATGTCTAAAGGATGATCCTGCTACTGCTTCTGATTTTTGAAGTTCCTGAATACATGGAAATGGTCTACAGCTCTTTATTCTTCCCCATTCTAAGGAGTCTTTCATTCACAAAATACTGAAGAGATTAAATGACCTTCTGAGGTGACACGATAAGCAATATAGGCCCCAGGGTGTTTAGCCTTCCCATGAGGCTGCTTCTTTACTAAAATGCTGAAAGACAGAACCCCACAGTTCTCCCCATTTGGCTGAAGTGTGCAGAGGACAATTCTCAAAGAGAGTGACACTCCTTTGTATTTCACAGTGTTCCTTGACTCTGCTTGGTATTGTAAGATCTAGAGATCAGATTTGGAAAAATGGGATTTAGGGATCTAGCTAAAGTCTAGCCTCTGTTCAGTCAAGTTTCCATTACCCCTCCCTTTTTAGTGTTTAGGAACTAGATTTCAGAAAGGTACTTTATTCCCATTTAGCACTGGGCCCAGAGTCTGCCTGGACTCTTAGAATCCACCCCAAAGCAGAGCTGTTGAGATGACCAAAGATGCAGGTGGGCAACAAGTTCAGATTCAGCTGTGAAGCTTGGGACCTGTGAGTCAAAAGCTTTCTTGGATGAACAACATACTTGTCTGGACATGGCCTTTTGCTCTCTGTTGATTGCAGAAGGTGCTTCATACATGTGAAATTGCCTAGCTTATGCTGGATTTTTTCAAAGAGTATGGTTTTGACCTGGATCCACAAACACTTTTCCAGGCAATTTGTGAGCATAGGAATTAATACATGTCAAAGAACGGTGCCGATAAGCAGACTGGACATCACCATGCATTTTGGAGGGTAAAGGTTCCACCTGAACATAAGGAGAAACTTCTTTACTGTGAGGGTGAGGGAGCACTGGAATAGGCTGCCCAGAGAGGTTGTGGAGTCTCCTTCTCTGGAGACTTTCAAAACCTGCCTGGATCTGTTCCTGTGCAACGTGCTCTAGGTGATCTTGCTTTGGCAGGGGGGTTGAACTAGATAATCTCCCAAGGTCCCTTTCTATCCCTACTGTTCTATAATTCTTTGATGCTGTGATTCTGTAAATTTAATAGTATAAGCATGGGTCATTTTGTGCCAGTTCACCATTTTGCTACAACACTGTCAAGAATAGAAAGAAACAGTATACTGGGAGGTTATTTAGGAGATAGCAGGGACATGGCCTTTAGAAGAGAAAGTGGAACCTTAGAGTTTCTACAGAGGAAGTCATAGTTTAAGTACTTTCACTGTTTTTTAAGCCTGCTTTATTTATAACTTTCTTCTTCCTTTGCTAGCATCCTCTTTAGACAGTTTTCATTATGTGTGTCTCATTAGGCACATATGGCCTTTCCTCTTGGGCACAAACACTGAATGTGATCCACGTGATGCTGACCTCAGGGTTAGATGCCAATAACATGCCTCATGTAGCTTAGCAGCTAAAATCTGGGAAGAATATTTGGGAGTATGTGGTGGGTTGACCTTGGCCAGATGGCAGGTGCCCACCAAAGCTGCTCTATCACCACCCTCCTCAGCTGGACAGGGGAGAGAAAATATAACAAAAGGCTTGTGGGTCGAGGTAAGGACAGGGGGAGATCACTCACCAATTGTCGTCATGGGCAAAACAGACTTGACTTGCAGAAAATTGATGTAATGTATTACCAATCAAATCAGAGTAGGATAATGAGAAAATAAAACAAAACCTTAAAAACACCTTCCTCCCACCCTTCCCTTCTTCCCAGGCGTAACTTCACTCCTGAATTTCTCTGTCTCCTCCCCTGCAGCAGTACAGGACAATCGAGAATGGGGGTTGTAGTCAGTTCATCACACATTGTCTCTGCACCTCTTTCCTCCTCAGGGTGAGGACTCCTCATACTCTTCCCCTGCTACAGCATTGGGTCCCTCCCACAGGAGACAGTCCTTCATGAACTTCTTCAACATGAGTCCTTCCCATGTGGCTGCAGCTCTTCACAAACTGCTCTGGGGGGGGGTCCCTTCCATGGGGTTCAGTCCTTCAGGAACAGACTGATCCAGTGTGGGTCCCCCACAGGGTCACAAGTCCTTCCAGAAAACCTGGTCCAGTGTGGGCTTCTTTCTCTATGGGTCCACAGGTCCTGCCAGGAGCCTACTCCTGTGTCGACTTCCCATGGGGTCACAACCTCCTTTGGGCATCCATCTGCTGCAGCATGGGGTCCTCCATGGGCTGCAGGTAGATATCTGCCCCACCATTAACCTCTATGGGCTGCAGGGGGGCAGGCTGCCTCACCATGGTCTTCACCATGGGGAAGGAGAATCTCTGCTCTGGTGCCTGGAGCACCTCCTCCTCCCCCTCCTTCCTTCACTGACCTTGGTGTCTGCAGAGTTGTATCTCACATTTCTCAGTCCTTTCTCTGACTGCAATTGCTCTAGACCAGTAACTTTTTCTCCCCCATCTTAAATATATTATTACAGAGGTGCTGCCACCACTGTTGCTGAGGGGCTCAGCTTTGGCCAGTGGTGGATCTGTCTCAGAGCCAGCTGTCATTGACTCTATCAGACACTGGGGAAGCTTCTAGCAGCTTCTCACAGAAGCCACCCCTGCAGCCCCCCCACTATCAATACCTTACCATGCAAATCCAATACAGACTATAAGATACTGGTGTCTCAGGAGCTGTATGCAGTGCTTCAGAGTCTGCTTGGAGTTCATGGTGTTTGCCAGGGAAAGCAGAGAGAATGTGTCTGTGGTTTTCACTTGCAGTTTTACTTATTCTCCATGTTCATTAATTTGGATTAAGAGTGTCATGTCCTCTCAGTTTTGCATCCACAGTAGATTCCTCTGTGAACTGGGCCTAAACCACCAAGAAATGGCTTCTCTTCAGAAGCTCTAGAACCTAGAAACTGGGAAAAGCACAGCACTTGCAAAATGCAATGATTATATTTGATGTCTCTGGAAATATTCCTCTATTCCTTTTGAAGAGATCAAATCTGCTGACTCTCCAGGCACACTGCACAAGACCCTCTCACAGAAGGTTTTCAGAGGAGGTGGAGACATGCTTTCCAGCTGACAGTGGAGGTAGAGCCCTGGCTGACTGAACTGCTGAGGTTTAACTTAATCGTATTTTTGCATAATTTATTATGGCAGGTTCACAGAGCCTTGGGAATCGATCTTGATTATTTTAAATTTAAATAAATAAATAAATGATGGCTCGTTGAACAAACTGGCACTCAATTTCAGGACATGAACCTGAGGTACATCAAAGACAGGCTCTCAGTGCCAGAATCAACTGTAGTTTTACAACTATGCTAAGCTATGCAATTATCTTAAACCACAATGATCCTGTTGGATTTGCAGGGGAAAATTTAGCATCAATCTCCTTACACAAAACAAACAAACAAAATCAGCACTGTATTTTCATATTAACACAGCACAAGGCAGTGCCAGCAGTGAATTATCATCTACATTCAGAAGTGCCACTGCTGTGCAGGTTGCCTCACTGGTAAATAAAAATGTGTATTATTTGGTCTGAGGAGTTCGTGTGTACACAGCAAAACAGTGACCTGTAGAAACTGTGACTAGTAACATAACTCAGAAGACACTTTGTCTTTTGATTGTCTAAAGCAGTGCTGGTTAATTCAGCATTTTATCCTGCTGCGGTGTGTAACCCTAGTGCTTTCATTCATTGTTGGCCCCGTTTTTCCATCTGTTCACCCACTTCTATGGAAAAAGGACTGCAAGAGCTAGCCATAAAGCAGATATAGGGTGATGATGGCAGAAAACTGTTCCTAGAGCTAGAAGACAGGAGGTGACAACGACGACAACAACAACAACAACAACAACCACCAAAGTGGTAGGTGGCAAAAGCACTGGGAGGAAAAAAACAACAGCCTGAAGTATAACACCCCTTTTAAACCAATGGAGAGAGGCAACAGGCAGCAATGCAACAGAGATTAACAATGGCAAATCAATCAATCAATAATAATGTTATCATTACATGTCACTCAACAGTATTGATCATTGTCAGAGAGAACAGAACTTCTCTGGAGTTTCCTTTTCTCTTAGCTGTGCTGGAATCCGGTGGGAGAACAGAGTCAGAGGTAGCTTTCCTTTGAAAGACAATTTATTTATTAGCCAGGCAGAAAACCCTATTAAAAAGTGAGGAATTTCCATGATTGTGCTGCAGTATTCATTTTCAAGTATTCTGAAAAAAAAAAAAAAAGGGTGTTTTGCATAAGATGAAACCGTAATTTTGGATGGGACCTTGAACAGGAGTTGGGGCACATGCTGAGCTCCCTGGGAGAAGTCCCAGGAGGCACTTTGAGTTAAGAAACATAAGATACCTTCCCTGACATATATATATATATATATGTTTGGGTTTGGTTTTTGGTTTTGTTTGTTTGTTTGTTTTGTTGTTGTTGATTTTGTGAGGGTTTTTTTGGTGGTTGTTTTTTGTTGGTTTGTTGGTTTGTTGGTTTGGGTTTTTTTTGTGTGTGTGTTTTTGGTGGGTTTTTTTGGTGTTTGGTGGGTGTATTTTTTTGTTGTGTTGGGGTTTTTTTTGCTTGGTTTTGTTTTTCATGGGTTAAACTAACAGCATCTGATAGGACTGTCTGCTTCCTGACAGGGAGTGAGTGTGTGCAATGTTGGATATGACTCGTGTCACTCCCTTTCTGCTCATTTGGTAAGACTGTTCTGGCTAAAATAAGGTGCTGACTCCTGGTATGCTAGTACAGCTGAATAAATGTGGGACAAGGAGTGAGGCTAAGCAATGGTCTCCAACTCCTCTCTGCTGATTTTTTTGTTTGTTTGTTTGCTCATGGGCTGGCCTGACCACTCCAATGGGCTTTTTCCAAGACAGAGCTGAGGCATGCTTCTGGGGAGAGTTTTTCCCAGCAACTCCTCCCAGAAGGCACCGTGGGTGAACCTGACCCTCCAATATTGACACATGTCCAATGCCTTTATTCACCAGTATGAATAAAACACCTGCTTGCGTGTTCATGCCATTCAGAGCTGCAGAGAAAACCTTGGATTATTTCAGAAAAAGAAATTAAGGTAAAGATCCCCACCCCTCTGACTTCCCCAAATCCTGATTCTGTTGCTGGAGGGGCACCAGCAGGGTCCCAAAGGTCATCCAGGGAGAGGATGGGGTTGGAGTGCTACAGAAGGGACATATACTAGGCAGCATGGATGTGAGTCAGTCCCTGTCACTCAGGAATAGGGACTGAACTCTCTGTCTTGTTATTTTTAATAATGTGGACATAACCTTTCCTGTCTAGCCTTTCAACCTAAGATACTGGAATTCAGACCTTCCTGCAGGTGCCCAAAGAAAAGTGCAAACATTGTTAACATTGTTTTCCCATGGAGAGCACTAGATGGGTGTAAATCAGGGCAGCTGCCAGGAGCTGCACATCCCAGGTCAGCATTGGCTCACAGGTAGAGGCACGCTGCCGTGCCTGGCCCTAACCACCTCTGACAGGAGGATTTTGCAAGAAAAATACCTGACAGATCTATTAAACCCTTGCCTACAAAACATGGTGGATGAAAGCTCTCAGATGGAAACTCCAAGGAGAAGCATTCTGTGTTGCGACACACAACATTCACCTGATCTGAAGGAGGGGTCAGTTCTGCAATGTAAACGGACCAAACCTTTTCACCTTGAGGGCCTTGCAGGGCGACAGCATAGCAGAACCCTTACAAATGCTTACCTACATGACTTGTTAGCATTTCCTGTTTTGATTTGTGCCTTCCTTTGCATCAGGCATGCTGTCAGTTACTACATCTCAGCTGCAGGGTGGAAACTTCCAGCCAAAGGGGACATATCTTCTATAAATTGCTTCACTCAGTCATAAAGCACTCATATGACCATCTCACAAGATATTTTAACTGGAACAAACACAGCAATAATAGCCACACAGAGATGATGAGGTTTTAACTTTGCAGTGCCATGACCTTTTAGCTGATGGGAAAGTGCCCATTTTCCTCTTTAATGTTGCTAATAGCAGATGTTGATGATAAAGATTAACCTAGGTATCTTTAAATAAAAATGGCATGCTCCTACTGTGGTTCACTTGCAGGAAAACTGGTCCAAATACCTTCCTAGATCTAAAGACTAAAAGAGAAACGCAATATGCAAAAGAATTATTATAGTCCATTGATTTAACAAAAACAAAGCAGAACAACAAACAATTGTGATAGCAAATTGAATCATAAAATGGCAATATGCCAAGCTGTATATCAGCTGAGTCTTTTTACTTTTCTACTAGCAAAATAAAGAGGATTAGAGGAATGACTCATCTGCTGATTGGAGAATCTACTTTAAAGTTGCAAGGAAATTTGAAGAACAACAATTAATAAGGAATAACTCGCTGTGCAAAAGTTACTCTGTTCATTTATAGCTCTGCTCCCCATCTTGTACAATGTGGATGCTGTGGAGCAGCAGAACCAACCCAGCTCTTATGTCAATCCCTCATCATCAGGTTGTATCTGTTTGTGTTTGCTACTGTTCTAGGGCGTGGGGTCACATTAGCAACAACAGGAAAGTGTGATTTAATTGCATGGGGGGAAATCTTGATTCTGCTGTAGAGGTTAGTGACAATTTTATTCCTGGCTGCAGTGCAGTCAGGGTTTTAAATCTTCCCTGCAAGTTTTCTCTCCTTCTGTATGAAGTCTGGATTCCTCCTATATCAAGTTTGGATTCATAATGCCTCTGAAGTTGTGGTTTTAAAACTATCCGTGGCTACCAAACGGATGCCTGAGTCTAGTAAAGGCAGTGGGAAAGATCACGCTCTTCAGTCTCAGACTTAAGTGCTCCCTCCCTACACACACACACACACACACACACATACACACACACTCCCCCGTTATCAGAGCAGCCAGCAACTCCCTGTCCTGCAGGCGCTGGTGGGGCTCCAAACCCTGCTGCAGTTCTGGGCAAAGCCATCAGTGCTGAGATGCTCCTGGCAAACTGCCCATCCATCATCTCGTCTCTACCCTGGGCTCATTCAGCCCAAGCTGCTGCTTTGTCTTCATCTTGCAAAACCCTGATGTCACCAGACACCTTAGCAAAACTCAAATTTCACCCTGCTCAGCAGTCTGGTGAGGATCTAGGTAACAGGCTTGTATATGTGCTGTGTGGCTATGCCTCCACTATGCATAATTGCAGTGTGTTGGTATTTGGCAAGTGCCATCTGGTTTTCATTTTCTTTCACAGTATAATTCATCACCTCCAGCCTCACAGATTTACAGTGCAACTGCCTTTCTGCTTTCAAGACAATTTCATCTACACTGAGAGTGTTTTGATTTATTTTACCTGAACCCAGCAGACACTACCATCAAATAACTCTCCTTTAAATTAAAAGGGTGTTGATTTGCAAATTTTAGCAAGATAGTAAGTAATAAGATGCTAAGAAGACAAAAGGACCAACCATCAAATAACTCTGCTTACCAGAATCTAGGAAAATACTCTGGAGAAACAGCATCTAAAGCACAGTAAAACCCATCAAAGCTATATAAGCAATAAGAATAATAGTGAGTAATTAGAAGAGGTGTAGAGAAGAAAACACAGAGGTGTAGAGAGGAAAACACCTATTGTACCTCAGTACAGGAAATTACTTGTTTAGTACTTCTTGTTGTGACTGAGATTACTATTTCTGTTTGCAAATTGGCAGTGCTAGGTTAATGGTTGTACTCAATGATCTTCAAGTTTTTTCCCAACCTAAATGATTCTATGATTCTGTTATTAAAAGCTATTTTTTTTTTAAATTGACACTGTGAAAGGGGACACTGGCCTTTTCTGTGTGTGTATCTGTGTACAGGCAAGGCAAGAAACAGAAAATTTAAAGCTAAGAAGAAGCAAAAGATAGAGCTGATTACAGAAGTAACAAAAAAAAGAGTAATTGACAAAGCAGGAAGAATGTTTTTTTGCAGGTTCTTAAGACTGACAGTGAACAGTTTTCTTTCCTTTGCTTAAACACATACACTGAAAACACCATTGGACATAGCTATAAGGAAAACTGTAAAGAGAAAATAAGATCAAAAGAAGCAGCCCACCTCTGGTAACATGGATTACTTTCTTTGTCAAGCAACACCAGAAGTCCCCTTTGCATTGTAATTTTATGTGCTCCTCAGCTATGTCTTAGGGTTCACTTTGCACAACAGTTACAGTCATTGAATGATATTGTGTGCCGAGGTATCATGAATTGTGAACAGGATTGCCAGGTTAAAGGGACATTGTCAAAAACATTACTTTACATGCACATAAACACACTAGAATCCTTATTAAGTCTACTAACTCAAACAGACAAAAGCCTAGGAAGTGTCAGAATTAATGCTGTCTGTGTTACCCTAAATCTGTCCTTTCCCCACATGCATCATGGCCACAATCTTTAATAACATGATCACCAATTTATTTTCTCCTCAGGGCCTCCTGTCTTATTCAGTGTCCTCTGCTGGATGCTCCTCCTCCGGCTCCTTGTTCCTCGGACATCTCCAGGCTCACTGCACAGACAAACATCCACATATTTTCCACAGGAATAACAAGTGAAAATTATCTCATGCAGAGGACATGCCCTTTGCTGAATTTAAAGCCACATTTAATGGGAAGGCACTAGAGCTTCTCCATGTTTTATAAGTATTCTAAATAAGTAGAAAGCAATATACTTTCTTAGAAGTCACTGATTTCAGCAGAAGATAAAGGAAATCCTTTGCATGGATGATTTCAGCCTGGATAGTTCCAACTTCAGAGATCAAAAGAAAACAAAACCAGCATCTAATAAAGGCAAATTTTAGAAAGTTACAGCTCGGTGACATGACTGGCTTTATTTATCACACAGCTTATCTTTTGATAAGCCCACCACAGTCTCTGAGAGTTTCTTCAGCAGCCTTGTGGAAGAAGAGGAACAGGACAGCAGATGCTAGGGTCTAACACTGGTTGCCAAGTAAGACACCTGCATAAACCCGGGAGGAGAAGGTGTCCAGGGTCAGTTCTGTTCCCTCTTCCTGTCTGTCCCCTGGGGTGGTCTGTAGGTGAACAGGGTTGCTGCAAAGCAAAAGCTGCCTGTGTTGGGCACCCAGAGACTTCTCCAGGCTGCAGAGAGGTTCCTGTGCTCCTGGCAGGTGCAGGAGCAGTGGCCAGCCTTCCCTTTTGTTTTACTCCCTTTCTTTGTGGAGTGAGTGGGAAAACAAAAAGTGAGGGAGCCAACAAAGCTCCAGGCTTGCTTTCACCCACTTGAAAAACTAAAGTCAGGTGATTAAACCAACTACACCTACTAAAACCTGCTAAAATAGTTTTATCCCATAACAAGAACGAAGCAACTCAATCCCATTTGTCCCACAGTTCCTGGGTTGTCAGTGTTGTTTCAATTTCACCCTTCATCCCTCCCCCACTGTGTCTGATTATCTATATAAAAGGCTAATAAATTCTCTGCTGAATTTAAAAAAGCAGCAGCATTTGCATTTTGAACACCCAGCCATTCAGGATTCAGCCCATTTAATTATTACGCTTCAGAGGATGTACCCAGTTTTGCCACTCACCCTTGCTGAGGAGGCACGGGCTGGCGAGGGATGAGCAGTGGGATTACCAGCCCCTGGGCCTGCTGCTGCTTATTTAAATATCACCAATTGCCATTCCTGATTTGGAGCCTAATCTACACTTAGATTTGAAACCTCTGTCTCAGGAATAGCTCTACCATGGCTCTAGCTCTTTAACTGTATGCACCAGTAATCACATATAATTTACCAAGGCTTGCATAAAGCTTTGTCTAAGAAAAAGGTTACATTTCCAGCCTGTCTCATGGATTCACACCTCCATTAAATGCCACTGCGGTCTACTTGAATTTTGAATGCTTTGTTTACTTGGATTCACCTCTAACAACATTACAGTAAAAACTAAATCCTTCCACAGGCGAACAAATATGTTTATAATAAAACTTTTTAGAAAGTTCTCAGAATTTCCTGTTTCTTAATTTTTCCCATTTCCATTATTTGTAATGTGCTTATGAAAACACTCTTGCTTTCATCTCACGTATTGTCTAGTGCCAAGCACTTTTTTTTTTCCTTCTGAAATAATTATGAAGTTTGAGATTTTTAGATCAAGCTGCAAATGTTTCTTCTCTGATAAAGATTTTTGGGTCAAGCAGCTATTATTCCTTTCTTATCCCAGATGAAATTTCCCCCAAGCAGAACATTGAGAATTGAGGATGTCATAAAATCCATTAAAGCTCATACACTGGAATTAATGCAGTGAGAGACTGGTGCAATAGCATTTCTTGGAACACCTGAGCTGATCTAATGGATCCCTCACACCAAAACAGATCTCCTTTTGAAAGCAGGGAGCTTTCAGATCGGCTCATTTGTCTTACTGGATTATATTGCTTTTCTTTTACACTAGCCCATTTCCTTGGCAATGGCCTTCAGGGCAAGGGCTGTCTCTGTTGCATGTATGTACAGTACAAACACAGTGGGGAACTCCTTCTGATATTGGGTAGCTTAGGCAATTTCATTAAGGAAGCATTTGTTACCACTCTTCTCTCCCAGCGTGCCTGTGACCCAGACTAGATCAACAAAAATTAAATAAAAATAACATACATATTTATGAATGTTAGCTTATATAGGCTGCATCTGCTACATACCTTTCTCCTGATACAGTTATTTATGTGCATGTGTGCGTGTGTTCGTGTTTAGGAGATGCAATACATACTATCTGAAATTTGTTACATGACTTCTGTTTCTTGGGCAAGCTGAGATATCCTGGGGGTGGTGATAACTTCTATTATATCTAGAGAGACAATTTAAAAAAAAATAAAAATTACACAAGGCCTTGCGTACCCAAAAACTTGTCTCCCATTTTAAGCTGCCCCAATTGTGTTAACAAGAGATAGTATTTTTTCTTCGTAAATGTTGCTGTGCTTGTGACTGCAGATCATTATGGGTTTTACAACAGTAGTGCGATTGCTTCCTCTGTTGGAGAAGGAAGGTGGTGCTCAGAGAGCAGCCGTGGGTACTGAAGGGCCCTCAGGTTCAGTGCAGAAAAGGAACGGCTCAGGGAGAAGCAGACGTGATGCGCCAGACCTTACATGACTGCTCTGCAGAGCTCCATGGGTTTCACAGCACCTGGCAGCCTTCCTAGGACAGCCTGGTGGCTTCTCCAAGACTGCCAGTGAGTCCACCTTTCCAGCTAAGCTGTGTCTTTCTTTGCAACACTTGGTTAAGAAAAGAGACTTTTTTAACCTAAGCCACTCCAGTGCTCTCTGTGTCTCCCTGACTTGAAACCCATCCTCCTCTCCATGCACTGCTGGGAGCTATGTGCATTGCTAAAATCTGCATGGGAATGGGGAAACAGTGACCAGAAAGCAGTAGGCCAGAGAGAAGACAGGTTCATGCTGGGGGGCTGTGTGTGGCAGCCCTCTGCAGCTGGTTGAGCTTCAGAGGCAGATCCACGTGGGTCGCTTGGGAACCAGGCTGGCTGGCCATGCCTGCTGTGAGCAGTGGCCATGCACCTTAGCCACATCCTGGGAGGTGGTGGCTGCCGTGTGCACACAGACACCACGGGGTTTGTAAGCACCACATGAAGCACTGGACCCCCCCAAGGGGTCTCCTTATCACCAGTGCACCAGAGTGACTCTCAGCTCTCGGGAGAGCTGGGGTGGGCCTCTCAAATGATGCTCTGGTGGGGCAGCTGTGCCTGAGCAGTTGGAGCGGGGAGGTGCTATGAAATAGTTGCCAGCTATTAGTAACAACTACTTGACTCTAATAGCAACAGCTTAATTAATAAAAGGCGCTTGATAAATATTGCCTGTGATCTGTGTTTCCTCTTGACTCAACTGTCTACAAGAAAAAAGGAAATCTGTGACAAGGAGATTGAGCAAAATGAAAATCAGGAGCTCTCTGCTGCACCATGCATCCCTGTAAGAGCACAGGCCAGAATTTTCAAATTAGTGGAAAGGTACCACCTTAAAAGTTATCCGAAATATTTTTGTTTCCTCCAGCTTGTTATCTGTCTTACAGATGACTCAAACTTTCTTTCTGTTTTTGTCTGGCAGCACCATTATCACAAAGCCCCATTAAGGCAACATCCTGGAGGCACGCTACGTGAATAACTCCCTCATCCTCCTGACCTCCAGGTGTCCTCAACTGATAAAGACCTTTCCACTATAAGATTTATACACATGTTGAAGCACATGCCCCTAATATGATGGTTCGTTCCTTGCTTTCCTTCCTCTACAGCATCCCTGTAGAGATAAATACAGGTATCTGCTTGCAGACCAGTCACCTACCGCTGTGAACATTGCAGCTGGGACGTGTAAGGGGGCCCCATCTGGGAGCTAACAGTCATCATCTGCCTGCTGGTTCTGGCTACACCTATGCATGTGAGAAGGAACTATCACAACCGTCAGCATTATGTCTCGGCTGGAAATTATTAAAATGTTTGAAAGAGCACCTTAACTTTACTTCCAAGATTTTTCAAGTGCTCTATCTTTAAACAAAAATCAGCCTACACTTGTGCTACCTCCTGTTCATGTCAAACCATGGGTGATGATGTGTTACAGAAAAACATAATATTTTTTTTTGCAATTTAGTTACTTGATGCAGTGAATATAGTGCTTTTGTCTTTGGGAGAGTTGACAGGTGCTACAGGCAGCCAGGGCATGCACCATGGAGAGAACATTAACGCTGCTGAAGTAAGGGCAACTCTGTCCTCCTTTGCCAAAACTTTTGATTTTTGGTACGACCAATGAACTGACTCTATGACTGTATATTCTATTCAAAAAGTACCTTCAACACTAAAACCTTAGGATATTTGTAAACTCTTACCTTCCTTTCGAGACAGCTTCTCCTGCACAATAGACATTGCATGTCTCTGCCCATCTTTATTCTCTACCCCACCTCTGTACACCAACACACTGTACATCCTCACCAAGTTCTGAATCCAAACTAGTTCAGAGCAACAGTAATAGGAGAAAAAGGCATGTTCATGCAGATGCCTTAAACAATGAAATAATGATGATACTGAACATGGTAGCTGGATACAGTCAAGTATTTTTAACAGACTCTTCTTCCCCTTCTATTACTTCTAGTTCCACTGTAGTCTTCCTGAGATTAGAAGGGGGAAGAAGAGCCAGAATTGCCTGCAGTATTCAGTGTGAGCATGCACCAAGAATTCACATCATTACATTGCAATGCTTTCTGTTTCATCTTCTGTTACGTTCCTAGTACCACCCACTATTATCTTCATTTTCTGACTCCTGCTGAGTTTGAAAGGTGATATTTTCATAGAAACTTCTTTTAGGAGCATGGAATAATTTCCTAAATGGCAATATATTTCAAAGAAGTCTAATAGCGTATATATAACACAAGACTTCTTTTTACTAATTGTACTTGATTTTGTGTTTATCAATGTTATATTTCTTTTCCCATTTTATTGCCTAGTCATTCGATCTCATTATATCTTTCTACAACTCTTCGCAGCTTTTGTCTTCACTCTCAAGCCTAAGCAGCTTGGTATTGTCTGTAAATTCTGTCCCTGACTTCCCAAGTCCCTTACCTGATTGTTTATCCACATATTGAGCAGCCCAGAACTAGTTTTTAATATACTTCATTTACTATCTTTTAATTACTTTTCCATAATTATCCCTTCTTTCTCATTCCACACAATTTCTTTATGGACACTTGGCAAGAGATGCTGCTGAAAGCCTTTTGAAATTTTAAGCAGACTGTATTAGCCAGATCATCCTGACATGCATACTCAGAGATTCTTCCAAAGATTTAAATTAGATTTATTGGTTATGTATCCAATGTACCTACTCTTACATTAAGGTTTATGTCAGTGATAAGGTACAGCCAGCAATTCTGTTGGATCTCTACAGATTCCTCACACACAGGTGTGTGTGCGGGGGAAGTTTGTTGTTTTGGTTTCTTTCTTTACTCCATATTTGCCATTTTTTCTTTCCTGTGGTACTATGGTAATTCCAAGTAGAAGCTAGTATTTCAGAAATCTTCTGAAAATAGCGAATGATCTTAATAAAATGAAAAGCTGCTAGCAAATTACCAGTTTGTTTTAATAAGCCATTTATTGACACTTCAATTTCAGCCAGATCTTCCAATTAAGACCCTGTCAAAAAATCTTAACAGCATAGAAAGTTTGCTAAGGACTTCAGCAGCAAGCACAAATAAAAAAAAAATGCCTCAGTATCTATTCTGGTCTATTCTTCCAGAAGGGTTTCTTTACACTTTGACCACCTAGTCACCCAAATCCTCTGACAACTGAGACAGTACTGTACTGAGAGCTACCAGCAGAAGCAAATCCAGCCATATGAAATAATGGGAAGAGAGTATCATCCTGTACAGTACACAAATAGGTTTTGAGCTGGTAGTTCTAATATCCAGACTTCCTGCCACGTGGTAAACATTCTTTTGGAGTTGTTTGTTTTTAATAAAAAGTGCTATGAAAACATTCTGAAATTAAAACATTACCAGTTTTCCACTGCAAGGCAAGTTTTCTGATCTATACAGTTTAGACAAGGAGTGGAGCTAGAGATGACTCAGTCATCCTCTGTAACCGACTCCATGGGGGATAAGAAAAAAAGAATAAATTCATATTAGGTCTCTAAACTAACTGAAAACAGAAAACATCAGGCTGAAACAAATGAATCCAGACTAAACATAAAGCCTCCCCTTTATAATGATGTCTATTAACTACGAAGAAGGATTAAAATAGATAGACCTTGATTATTCAAGAGATTTCTTAAGTCTTAATTTGTTTGTAAGAGATCCTATCAAAGCTCAGACAGAATTAATAGGCTTATTCCTGATGTAACCAGGCAAAGTTTTTTACCTCTGCTTTGCAGATCCCCTTACACAATTAAATTTGGTTTCTTCAGCCTCAAAACATGTGATCTTATGATAAAGTACGTATATGTCAATATCTCTTTTGTATCAGTGTTGCTTTTAGTGAAGCAACAAATCACCCTGTGTGCACAAATTAATATGCTCCAACCTTAAAATTTCACATAAAAAACATGACTTTGTTGCTTTGTGAACACTGAAAGTCTCAAATATTTTGAGTCACTTAACTTGAAAAACCCATGTTCAAAATTTTTATGGCATCTGCTGGCAAATACAATTTTTGCAGATGCAATCCCTCCCAAAGTAGAACAAAACAATAATACAAAACTGGAGCAAGGTTTTTAGACAAAGGATGAGAAAGGAGGGGTAGAATAAAACTGGTGAACTAGATCCAGTAAGCTTAGCTCTAATCTCACTCAGGGTCACCTCTCTAGGGAAGTATACTGGCATTGCTGTCTTGGTATAATTATACTGCTACAGTTATACCATTTTAAATTATGTTTACAGAGCAACATATCAGGAGTAATTCCACTGAACTCAATGACATAAGAACCAGAAGAATCAATTCACCATACCCAGTTGTCTCTGGACGGACATTGGATTACTGTTTGTTTTTTTTTTCCCTAGGAAAAAAATGGAAACAAATAAAAGACTGATGTAAATCCAGTGGCAATAAGTCAAAATAACTATAATACAATTATCTGCTTATGCTCAAAGCAGTCTAGTTTGAAAGGCAAAAGGAAGTCTGGAGCAATTCGTTATCTTTGTTGACTTATTCCACATGTTCAGGCATCACCAGCTGTTTTCGTTGGGTAGTATGTAACACTGAGTATGGCAAGCATCAGCAGGGGTTTGGTGCCCTCTTATGTTTTAGACAAGCAACTTCAGTGATTACAAACACTCGACGATAGATCACTAGTGAAAGCTTCTCAGGTTACAAAGTTTTAAGAAAGTAAATGTCAACTAAGATAACTAACTACTTAATGCTTCAGAAAGGTTAATAACCACTTCAAGGCGGTGAACTTACAGTAACGAGCAGACCCACAGACATACCCATGCACGTTCCCCTTCAGCTTTTATTGAGACAGTTCATTTTCTCTGAACTGATCTTGCATGATACAAACCCGATTCAGGCTTCTTTTATTTTGGTCAAACAGATATTATTAATAAATTGCTGACTACAATAACACAAGAAAATAAAAGGCTGGTTAGCATCACACACTGACCAGGAGCAGGAATAGAGGTCCCTGCCGTGCCAGGGTCAACCCACCACACACACACAAAAAAAATCAAGATGAACTTTATTAACAGATCTTAAAATCAGAAGAGAGAGGAGTAACTTTTTAACTGAAAGTGGCGAGGTATTGAACAGGCTGCCCAGGAAAGTGGTGGAATCACCATCCCTAGAGGTCTTTAAAAAATGTCTAGATGTAGTACTTCAGGACACAGTTTAGTGTTCCTGATATTTAGTAGATGGTTGGACTTCATGATCTTAAGGTCATTTCCAACCTTAATGATTCTATGACTACAAGACCCGGTCATACCTCCTGGGAATGTCGTCCAGCTGACAACCTAGCTACTTACCCAAAGAAAAGGATCAATTAAAAAGTCTGAAAAGTTGGAGAAATCAAAACATGGAATATTCCTAATTCCTTTCTTTGGATACTCCAGTGATTACTTCTCACACTTAAAAGCTGGCACTTACCAGATTTGGGGCAGCTTCTAGAAATCACCTTAGGTTTTCTTTCTTGTCTAGTTAACACTGTAGTATGTTATTTTTACTTCTTGTGCACGTTTTTCTAACCAGTAGAGAAGTCCCTTCTTGATCTTCTAAAACCTAAAGAAACTGCTCAGTAAATCTTTTGTGGAAATAAAACCTGAGTCTATAATAAGAAGTGTTTTGCTAGTTTGTTGTTCTTTTTTTTTTTTTTATTTCCCTATTAGAGTCAAAAGGGTACACAGTTTAAAGATATATTTTATTTTATTTTTTTTATACTTGGCAGTTATGTAATTCATCATCCCATTTGACTAATTACTCAGAGGGAAAACACCTGGGAGAGATTTATGTGCCTTTTTTGATACATAAATCAGAATGTAAAAGAGGTGGGAGACAGAAATAGTAATGTATAAAAATAACATGGAATTTTAGGTTACATTTGAATGTTGGCATCATATCTTATGAAAGTGCTGAGGACCCTGCATTTAGAAAAGTAATCCATTGCAATGGAATAAATTGATATTAGTACAGAAATACAGTGCACGAGCCTTTTGTAATGGGAAATTCTCAATTTATTTTATCAAATTATCATACAAGGCAGTTTTTCAGAAACTAATTTCCAGTTATATTTAAGAAACCCTTAATTAACAAGTTATCACACATATCAATCATTTTCTCAGTCTGGTCACAGGTGCACAGGTAAAACGGAGTCTAAGCATCTTATACCAGTCAATAATGAGCATCCCTTCTTATCACAGATACCCAAATGCCCAGAGGCAAGGCACATTTTTGGCACCATGGCCTACCTCAGTAAAGCCAGGCAAAACTGTGCAAATGCTCCCCATTTCTAGGGACTACAAAAGCCCATGTAAAAAGAGAGTTCAGAGCACATCCACGCAGCAAACAAACTTGTATAAATAACTTATTAACATCTCAAAGTGCACTTCACCTTTACTGAACATAAAAGCATGTTCCCAGAGAGCTTTGAGTTCTGTTTCAAATGGATGTGACAAAGGAAAAATAAATAAGGACAGGATGTGGTGATAAATAAGGAAGGGTGGGTGTGCCTGGATGACTTACACCACCAAGATACACTCAAATATAGTTAATGATATTATAGTAGTATTTTTCAAAAGAAATCCACCTCATCTAGATGAGAAATAGCTAAACTGTACACAGAGCAGAGATCCCTGAGCTAGTGGAGACCTAGTTAGAAAATCCACATAACACACTGCAAAGCAATGTGGGCCTATCCATCTAGGTCTAGAGGAGTATTGCTACTTTTCCAGCTAATAAATATTACTTATTAGCTCCCATTCAGGACCATGTGAGTGATGACCCATATTTGCTAGTGTATAACCCTGAAGTTCTGGTTCTAAGGATTGCATGAGGGCAGCCAGGTAGGATCTGCGTTTGTTATTGTGTATGTAGCCAACAACAAAGCATTCACATTTAGTGCATTAAATCTTAAATAGTACTGAAGTCAGGCCATCAGGCTGAGTTACTTTCCACAGAAAATATGAATCTGACTTTTCTGGACAGATTTTCTATCTGCTGACCCACAAAATTCGTGATCATAGATTGAAGGTTGAAACCTGCCAAATTAAGAAACATTCGCTTTTGATAACATGCACTGGAGCATGTATTTCCCATAAGAATAATTCTATTTCCTATATTTCCTTTCTAAGGAACTAGAAAAAAAATAAAATTGCCTCTTCGAGCTGCTAATTAGCATTAAAATAGTCCACAAAGTAGATTAAATGTGTGGAAACAGCAAAAATCCTCCCAAATGTTTTGAAGAGCTAGTAGGCAAATATGGTAAGTGGGTCTACAGTTTCACAGAAGTAATCAGTTATTCACTATCTCATTTCTGCCATGCAATTCTCCCCATCCCATTTCCCTACACACACACAGTTCCCTCTATGCTATAAAATGAACTAACTTAAAATCTTGTAGCAACATGTAAAGAAAACAGAACCACTGGGGACTGGGAATGGAAAGATACAGCATTTTTTAGGACAGAGCTTGAAGACATCTGCTAGGATACAGCATAAGAAACTTAACTCTAGACATTAATGGAGTTGATGAATTGTAGCTTCTGGATATAAAACAGTTAGCAATCCCCAAATCAAAACAGATGTCCTGCTGTTAACTGACAGAGATTCAATGAAATTGAGAGAAAATCATGTGTCTCCCAGTCCCTAATGATGATTAAGGATTTCCAACCAAAATGCAATTTGTTTATCTTGAGAAATTTAAATGAGTAGAACTTTAATATGTTCCTCTATGAAGTCTTACAGAAGAGAAGACTCATGCTGATATAAATCAAACCAGGTTAAGAATTGATTTAGTTAAGAATCAGTACTTGGCTGCTGTGCACACACTTTTAATTTAGTTTGAAGTGCCTGATATCAATTTAACTTACACTTATTACAGACTTTACGACTTCAGCAAGAGATGAAAACTTAGATTTCAATGCTTATGTCACTAAGGCACCTAAGGCAGATGGCAGTATCAGCACTAACACCAGTATCCAGCAGCATCTTACTTAACATCATAATCCTATATTGAGTGTTTGGCAGTATCAGCACAATGATTCAAAAAACCAAGTGAAGAAACACTAAAATGAGATGCTCACCTCCCAGTAAATCATTTATACACTTCTTTCAGACAGCTCTGGCCTTCATTTAACAACATAAGCTAACCCCAAGATGACCCTATATATTTAGAAACAGCAGCTGTGTTTATTAAGTTTTATATAATAAAATTCAGATGCTTATTCAAGTCATTTTACAATTACTGGCAAAAGCCACCATACCATTACATAAACAAGTAACAACTTGTCCTGGCTTTGGCTGGGATAGAGTTACTTTTCTTCACAGTAGCTGGTATAATGCTATGGTTTGGATTTAGTGTGAGAATAACATTGATAACACACTGGCTTTAGTTGTTGCTAAGTAGTGTTCATATTAAATCAAGGACTTTTCAGCTTCTCATGCCCTGCAAGAGAGTAGGCCTGGGGGGGCACAGGAAGTTGGGACACAACCAGGACAGCTGATCATAATGAGGTGAAAAGAACATGCCATACCATATGATGTCATGCCCAGTATATAATCTGTAGGCAACGCTGGCTAGGGACTGCTGTTTAGTAACTGTCTGGGCATTGTTTGGCAAGGGGTGACCAGTTGCATTGCACGTCATTAATTTTGTATATTCTAATTCTTTTATTATTATTATTATAATCTTTATGATTTTATTCCTTTTCTATCGTATTAAACTGTCTTTATCTCAACCCACAAGCTTAATTTTTTTTTTTTTTTTTTCCTTCTCAGTTCTCTGTCCCATCCCCCTAAGGGAGGGAGGGAGGGGCTGTATGGTGCTTAGGTGCTTATTTGCTAGCTGGGGTTGAACCATGACACAGTTCAAGTCCAAGTACTTCCCCAGGACTGCTGTACAGCTAGGACAGATTCTTAGCTTTAGAGTTCTGGGACCAGTGTTCTGTGCTTGCCTAAGGAAATAGAAGCTACAGAAAACTCAAGGAAAGGTGGGCACAGGTTTTATACATCACACAGCTTGTGCCACGGCAGTTGTGGGATACCATCAGCTTAAGGGTATGTATTTTTGTACTTGCTGGGCACCAATCTCTGCGACATAGACTGCTCCACTCTTCATGTCTACATCCACAAGGTGTGGTTTGGTTTCATCTGCCAGCTGGATGGCGTTGACCATAACACAGTCCCCAATGGAGCCAACAGGTGCTGCTGCCAAGATTGCTAACCGGTTGATATTTAGTTGAGCTACAATCAGGTATTTGTAATCGGCAGTAAATCTGTGAAAGACAGAAATAGATTTCTGAATTATGAACTCCATCATAACATCTCCTTTTAGCACAACCATGATTTTTAAACAAACAAAACCTCCTTAATAGTCAAGTTCTTGAAGGCTACAACAGACTAAATGCAGTGAAGCACTAAGAATTAACTTGTAAGCCTTGCTCTACGTGTTGCTGCTCCTTCAGACATTATGCTGCAGCAAACTCAATCAAGACAATCTCTCTTCCTGTACAAGCTGCAACAGTAACAACACACAACAACTTTAAAATGAGGTTCCCAATCCTTCCCTCAAATCCATGGGGCTTGTTACAAAGCCAGGATTTCTCTGTCAAGATAAAACTGTGCAGATCTTTGCATTTGATCAGGGCCCAGAACCCTATTAAACTGGTTAACTCCTTGTCATCAAACATTAAGTATCAATGTTTTAATTCACTACTAAGAGTACATTTTGTTTCTGTAATTGCATGCTTGTAGAAGAACTGTTCAACAATACCTGACAGAATAGGGTCCATCTTCTGAAAAACAGCTCTTCCAAGACCCAAGCCATTCCCCTGTGACTTTATCAAAAACTTGGATTCTTTTGTTGTCTCTGTCTGCAACCCATACCTGTTCAGAACAAAAATCATGTCTGTTCACAAACAGAACAAATCAAATGTATTCATTTCTTACACAAGCAAAATATCCTGCAGTAAAAAAGAAATACGCCTTGGAAGAATGTACCGCACCATTCAAAACTATGTAAGCACATATCAACCAAAACCACCATGGTTAACACACACAAATTATTTTAACATTTTCCCTTTACCAGAGAAACCAGTTCCTTCTCTTCATATTTGTGGCTATGATATGGATATATTTTGTAGGATTCCACACAGTGAGGACATAGTCCTACCTGTTTAATTCTAAAGATACTGGTCTGTTACCAGCAAAGAATTTGTTTTTCCAACAGTAGTTTCATCTCATGGTGCAGGCCTATGATGACTACATCTGCAAACACTCTTGATATGCCTAATTCTACTATAAATATTGAGCAACTTCAAGAGCTGTTTCAGCATGTTTTGTCTAATCAGTTTTGTGGAGCTTGTCTCTGTTCCTCTCTGTGCTAACTGGGTTCACAAACAATGCAAGCTACCAATAGCACTAGACAGTTCCAGTGATGGCAGCTCTTATCAACAGCTAAAGCTTCAGTGATTGTAGTACAATTCATCAGCCTGGTAAGCAAACTGTGACTTTTCTGCGATATCACCCAAAAGGGAACAATAAACAAGGTGACCTTAGATCTTTCATCACTATTTTTAAGTGAAACACTACTACAGCATTCTCTTAGATTTCTTTGGAATTAACAATTATTTTTAACCTAGGGTGATGATCAACACTACTTGGCAATAAAATCGTGGCTCATTGTAATTGTTGTCTTTGAATGTCTATATTCATGGTTACTCTTCGACACAAAGTCACCATATCCCTCCCCTTCTCCCTCCTACCCTGTCAGTTCTGGCAGAGAAGTGATTTTTATATACATTTCTTATTCTAGCATCAGCAGAATTAGCTCAAACCAGTGATTTAAGATATTTTAGTCAAGCAGGCTTATTTTCCCTGAAACAGATTAATGAGCGATCGCATAATTCTTCTCCAAGAGCAGCAGAGCAAAAGCCAGACTGCAATTAACACCCAGCAGAAGCAGACTCTTGAGTGCCTGGAGCTGCATGTAGAAACACACAACCTAGCTAGAGCCTTACTATCACGTTAAGCTTATTTGGAATTTCCAAATGTGAAATGGAGTCCCCTGAAGAAATCTAATTGCTTGGGTAGATATTTCTTACAGAATATAATTCTTCTGTACTCTCAACAATGGCAACCTGTAAGAAACCGTAGGAAGAACAGTCTGTTGTTGCACGGACAACCTTGGAGCCAGTGGTATCAGTAGGCTCTGTGGTATGAAACTTCAGCTCATGACCACTGTCACACTGGAAGCTGAAACCCCCAGAAAATAACCCAGATCACAACTCAATTAAAAAAAAAAAAAAAAAAAAAAAAAAAAAAAAAAAAAAAAAAGCTATTTCTTTTGTTCAAATACACGTAAATGAAACTTGTGGAAGATGAAAAGAAATTCTCCCTTTATTGTTTACCCGTCCAAAAGGATCCATTGTTACACTGTGAGGAATCTTGAACTGACCAATGCCGGTCCCATTTGTTCCAGTCAGCCATATCTCTTTGTAATCTAAACAGTGAGCACCATGAAAAATAAAGTAAAAGAAAAATCACAGTAAGGAAACAACAAATACACAAGCTTTAAGTCATTCCCCTGCGAAGTTACTATTAAGTAAGTGTTAAAAGGTGAAATTCCTAAATTCAGACTTTTTAAACACAGTAGTCCTGATACATAAAGCCAAGAAATACTGGAACTAATATGGTGACTAATGGACTGTTATTAGCTGTTTCAGGATTATGGTTAAAGAAATGCAGCCACTAGCACACAAGAGAGATAGTCTAAGGCCCTGTTACAACACTGTATTTAAAAAAAACATAATAAAAAAATAGTTAGCTGATTATAACATTAATTTGTTTACTAAACTGATTTTCTTACACTTATTACCTGGCAGTTTTGAGTGTCAACAATTTATCATTTTGCAAACTAGGTAAGTAAACTGACTGCTCTATGACAGTACAAAGGAGAAACGGTATCTCCTCTACTTTTCCTCAATGGTAGGCATGTGAGGAGGACTCACTGCCCTAGCCAACACTGATCATGGGAGCATGGGAGTATGAGCAAGCTAATTGGAATCACAGAACAATTTATAAAAGCTCTCCAGACACCATCTGCTCCAACCTGCTTCTCAAAGCAGGACTAGCCTTGATAACAAATCCAGCTGTGAAGTTAGATCAGGTTGCTCATAACTCATCACAATCTGAGTATCTCTAAGAGTGGAGACTGCACGCCCTCTGTAGGCAAACTATTCACTGTCTCATCACCCTCACTGTGAATCTTTTCCTCCAAAAACTGAACAGGAATTCACCCCTCTTGCATCTTTTGCTCATTGCTCCTCATCCTTCACTGTGCACCCCCAAGAAGTATGTGGCTCTGTCTTCTCTATACCCTCCCATTACAGAGAGCAGTAAGAATCCCCCTTAGCCTTCTCTCGAAGACTGAGCAAACCCATTCTCTCAGCCTCTCGTTACAAACAATTAAGTCATTTGTCCTGAAGTGACAAGCAGTAAAACAGGATCTGATTCAACAAAGTCTTCAAATTAATGCTAAATGACAGCTCTGCCTTGTCCTCACTTAAAAGCATTCTCAAGCCATGTTATTTAAAATTCAGTTTTCAATGGTCAGTTCATTTTTCCGTACCGTTGGATAGTTTGATCAATCTGTTATTCATTCCTCCGTCTCCATCCACAACATAGACATCTCCACTTGCCTCTACAAAGATCTCTGCTGGTTGATCAAACTGCAGGGGAATCAAACTCGAACCAGCATTACCTGGTGTGCCCAAGATCTGCAAAAGTTTACCTGAAGGGCTGTACTGCTTCACGGTGTGTCCGTATTTCCCTGAATTAAGAAAAAAACCATCTTAAACCAAAATGTAAGTACAACAACAAAGACTAAAAAAAGAAAATCTCTTGATACACACAAGTGATATTAATAAATCAAACAGACAAGACTCTATAGTGAGAATATGACTGTGGGCTAGTAAATCCACAGGCTCCGACAATATTCATCCATTGTATTAGGGACACTAACCTACGACAAACAAGTCTAGCCAGAAGATTTTTATTTCCTCATACTTCTCCTGGGGGCAGAGACATGCTGACTAATTTCAGAGGCCATAAGCAGCCACACAGCACAACTCGTGAACCTTCAGAGTATTTTGTGCAGCACCTGAGAAGTTTGTTCATGGCAAGAAAAGCACAGATCTGTCCCCGAACTGTTTGAGAGACTTAAGTAAACGAGTTGTCTAAAGCAGTACCTGCAGTATTAGCATTTTCTTCCCCACGTAACACTTCTCGTATCACCACTACGCGTACCTGTTCCAACATCTGTGATCCATACTGAGCTATCTGTTGCTGTGTTCAATACAAAGATACCATGAGGCATTTCAACTGTGTCATTCCAGGAGTAAAGAAAATAGCCTTCCACTGAGAACACAAGTACCTTTGGCACGTTGTCTCCCCTCTGAAAAGGCAAACAAAAGTGCATTAAGAAAACATATTAAGCAAGTAATCGTATTTCTGAAAATTCTTCTTTGTGAGGTTTTTGCAGGGTTTCATGAATCATAAGAATCTCCTGAGACTGACTGCTAGATCTCATTTTTTCCAGCTAAAAGGGAAAGAAGGATCTAAGTTTAGCGTGCAAAACCTTCCACTCATTCTAGTTTCAACATAAATCACATGAGAGTCCAATTTTCAGAGCAGCCAAGCTGCTGCAGCTATCTTGGTCTTCAATTTGAATCGTGTTCTTATGTTCTTGCTGAAAAATATGCCAGATGTAACATAGGCATTAAAAACTGTAACTGTACTTGTTATCTGCGTGGCACTCCAGTACCCATACTGTGCTTTATAATTAAATCCCACCACTTTCTGTGGAGGGAATGTCTTATCTGTGACCTAGAGATACCAATGAATGGAACTGGGTAAAGGAAATAATTGAACTCCAGGTGCTTTAAGTGGCTGAAAGAGCTGCGTGGGTTTGATTTCATGGGACAAAGGCTGAAAAAGTAGAAGATGCAGTTGTCCCAGAATCACATTTTACCTTACAGTTAAGAGAAGTTGTTACTGTAACTCAGTTAAGTTGGTTCATGCATATCCAAGAAATGTCATGCTTTTAAAAGCGCAAACAAGTGTGGTGCCAGAACTACCTTAAAAAATGGATATAGCAGAGACATCCATACTTATATTTTCATTAATTTTGACAGAATAATTATTCATCCATATATGTACAGACACACACATAAACATATATATATATATATCCTAATCTAACCCATCCATTTTAAAGGCAAAAATACAATAGAACAACAAGGAGAGAAATCCAGTAGTCTCACTCACTTGCCCCACATAGACCAAACCATGAAGAGAGTCAACAGCAACACAAAATGTTTGGCCAGTGAAGTATTCTGGAATTTTAGGCCAGCCTATGTCAAGCTTGTACATCTGTTGCTGTCCCTTCCACGAAGGGAAGTACTCAAGGGCTCTTAAAACCTGAAAATACAAAATAAATATGTTAGCAGTTATAATTCCATGGTGGTGGGATCAGGAGAACCAGCAGTAGAAAGCTAACTCCGTACTGAAGCATCATAAATTGATTTATTTAATTTAAATTAAGAAGATAGATAAACAGATACAAGCTTGAAGCTAGAGTTTTGGACTGCAAATGGGAAAAAATAATCTGCCAAACTGGAAATTAGCTAATGAAGTTTTTTCGGAGCCAAGAGCTCTGGAATTAGACAGCAAAAAACAAACCCTGAAATTTCTTACATCAAAGTTGCTATTACTACCTGTAAATCACACTTCAAAATGAGGAAAGCAGTAGAGAAGGTTCCAAGCACAACAGAATCAATAACTACTTCAAGAAAATACAAAAATAGGAAAATACAGGTCAAGAAAGCAAGCTACATCTTGGAAACAGGGAAGTGTATGGTATCAGAAGCAGCAAGACTCATGTCAATGTATACATATTAAAGCATAACTGAAAAAAAAAAAACCAAACTTCCACCTTTTTTTCCAAGTTTTTAAGAAGAATGGAAGCTAAACAGAGCTGTGCTGCTGCAAGCTGAGCACTGAAACGGAAAGATCAGGCTAGAAGTAACAAGTGGTGACCCTGAAGGACGAGGGCCATTTAACATTTCTGTTAAGTGCCTTGCCAGAAGCAGGGCCGAGTTGATGACACAGAACTACCAACAGCTTAAGAAAGACGACAGACTGTCATGAAGGAAAACTGGAGTAATTAGGCAGAGAGAAAAAGCCGACAGCAAGAAGTGCAGAGCTCTTCACCTTGAAATTATTAAGTGTTCCTCATTTAAGCAGAGCATATTGTTTGGAAACCCCTGAGAAGGGGTCACGCAGGGTACGCATTTGTCTCGGAAGGGCTGTGAAGCCACAGAATCGAGCCTCTGCCGAGAACCGCGTCAGCACTAAGAGTCGTGGAAAGGCACCAGGACGAAACGGGACACGGGGCCCTGCCCGCACCCCCTCGCTCCGGCGGGTCCCCGCGCTGACCTGGGCCGGGGGGGAACACACGACACGACACGACACGACACACAGACGAGCGCTGCGGCTGCGGCCCCGGCCCCGCTCCTCCTGGCAGCCCGCCGGCCGCTCCTCGCTATCTGCCTTCGGGTGAAGAGCCGCAGCCGGAGGACTCGCACAAAGCTCCCGCGCTTCGCCCCCACCCTCAGGCCGCGGAGACCCGTCGCACGCCGCCCACCTGCGAGCCCCAGAAGAGGGCCAGCAGGGCAAACAAGGTGCCGGCCATGACCACCCAGCCACCGCCCTGGCGGCCGCTTCCGCCTTACGGAGACGGGCGGGCTGGCGGGAGGGCCGAGTTGCCACGGTAACCGCATGACCATAAACCCCCACCCCCTGCACCCGGGGGGCCCTGGAAGGGGGGCGGGGTCTCGTCTCCCTTTGCCGCTTCTCCCAGTGCCGGGCTGCCAGGGAGCGTGCCGGCTCCGAGCCGAGCGGCGGCAGCGCAGAGGCGAAGCTGGAAAGGGGGCGGCGACGCCCCGTGAAAGCGCTCAGCGGTTCAGCCCCACGCCCCGGAGCGGGGACAGCGGCGAGCCGGCTCGACCGCCCGTCGCTTCCGAGCAGGCAGCGTTGCGGGTGACAGGCATGGAAAAGGACCTTCGTCCCCGCTCCGTGATGTCACAGGAGCGCGACGGCGGAGAGGGAGGGCGGGCGGAGTGAGGTTCTCTACCGGTGGCTCCGCGCCGCGCTCTCCCGTCCCGAGCTGCCAACGCCCTCCGCCCCGTGTGAACCGGCGGCCGCTCGGGAGCGCCTCAGCCCGTGACCGCCGCGATCGAAGGGCGGCAGCGCAGCGAGCTATGGGGTGTGGGAGCGGCCCGCAGGCGGGCGTGGGCCGGCCGGGCCTCGGCGCCGCGTGCTGAGGGGAGCGGCGCTGCAGGGTGGCTGCGCGGCCGCTCCGAACGCTGCCCCCTTCCTGCCGCTGCCCCGGCCTCGCTGCCCCGGGCCCTGCCTCTTCCCTCGCCGGTGAGAGCGAGCAGCCTCGGGACGTGCAGTGAGCGGGCGCGGGTCTTCTCGGGGGCGGCGACAGCACCTGGCGGGGCCGCCTTTGTCTCTTGCGCTGTGCCCAGCATCGCAGAGGCGTCAGCGCGGAATTCCCAGGGGCTGAGGAGATCCCAGGCTGCCTTTCCTGCCCTGAATTATTGGTTTTTTAATATTTTTTTTTCTGTATGCTTAAAGACTCTTAAGTCTTTGGCCTGGATTTTTTTTGTTTGTTGTTTCTTTTTTTTCTTCGGTTTTTTTTTTTCCTCAATGTTTAAGTATCTGCATTGAATGAACTAATAAAGATGGATAAGAAATCATTTGAAACCGTGCTGGATGAAATTAGAAAGGTAACTTCTCATTTTGCATGCTAGTTTAACCATTTGACGGTAAAATGTTCCTCTTGAGGGACACTCCCCGTTAGGTGTTTGTGTTCTTTAAGAATCACTTTAGGATTCAATAAAGACTGACGTTCACCTCAGGGCAGAGAACAGCAGTCCTGTGTTGCTGGTGTATCCTAGTTTTTGTATGTCGGGAATGACAGCATAAAGCTGCTGTGACATGCTTGCTCTCTGTTTTCTCGGAAAACGGATCGAATGTCCAGCCTGCTACCCCTGAGCTAACAACATATGCTTGAAGAGCATTTAAAATAACCACTTCAGTGAAAATGCTGTAATAAAAATTACTCAAGGAAGAAGAAAAGCTGAAATAGCCAAGTACTTCTTGTCTGGGGGTAGGGGCTGCGTTTACTTGATGTGACTGGGGTTGGGCACTTAAAGCTTATCCACCTTTATGTGATGTCACACCATAAATATAAGGTATCCCCTTTTGTGTGGTAGTTTAGGAGATGCACAAACGTACCATGAGAGGGCTGATTTCAAAGCTGCGCTTTGCTGCCCTGGTTCAAAGCCACATTTCCTGCAGCTCAGGAGTGGGTGCACACCTTCTGCCGGGGTGTGAAAGCCTGGGTTTTGCTGTGTGCTCTGAACTGTGCTGGTCCATCTCCTGTTAGAAAACTCCCTGAGCAAAATACCTACTAGGCATGGGAAGCAGAGATACAAACAAACCTAGGCTTCCTTCCCTGCTAAGGGTCTCTCGTAGGTCTCTTGTTTCTTTTTGCTGAGAGGCCTGCTTTGAGCAGGAAAGCTGAAGGTTAGTGGTTGGGACAGTTCCCCAAATGCTGGCAGTGGAATATGAGATAGAAAAAATCAGAACCTTCAAGATTGATGGTTTCCCTGTTGGGTAGGAAGTGCAAATCTGGGAAGATGTATTTTGCTGTAGTTAAGCAGGGGTGATTTATATGTCATGGTGGAACAGTTATGTGTCCCACTAAAGCTATCTTGATGTGAAGGTGAAGGGCTTGTTTCAGATAAGGTTGCCTTATGGCAGAGAATGGATCCTTGGCATTTTTGTAATAGGTGGTTGATGGGTTGTCTAGGAGAGGTCATTTGCTTCGTTTGGGTTTAGGTGCTACAGAGTTGAGTTTCCATTCAGCTTCTCTTCAACATGAGATGCAGTGGTGTCTGCAGTTGTAGTATTGTATGATTTTGGAACACTGAGGCATAAACCACTGTGCACAAAAGCCCCAGGAAGGAGGTTTTGTTATTACCACTGCACTTACTAGTATTTTTGCATAAGGTCATCAATTCTCCTTTATGAAACAGGTATGTTCAATGCTGTGTAACCAGCAAAAAACCTGACAGCCTGATATTTCTGGGTGTGGATTTCCCTCCCAACCTAAGAATTTGAATGGAAAATTTGGGGGGGGGGAACAAAATCAAGGAGCGACTTGCACATAAATACTTTCTCTGAGAATTGATGGTGAGGGGCAATAATGTTTCAAATATTACTGCTGCAGTGCGGTCCTTCCGAATACGCTCTGTGATTACTAAAGACTTCAAACAAAAAGGGGTTGACATGTGACTTTAGACAATTGTTTTTCCTGCAGTCTTTCTGCCTGGACTCCTGTAAACCTAACTTACTGTTGATCAAAGGGTCAGTGCAGTGCTGTGTTCATAACAGCTGTGCTGTTGAAGCATAAAGTTCATTTTCCAAACGGTTTTTTTGTGTGTGTTTTTGTTGTGAGGTCTTTGTTTAAACTTCATTTCTAGCTCTGTGGTGGAACCTTCTTTATTGTGTGACTTGCAACTCAGTTGTGTTGGCACGTTCCATTTTAGGTCCTACCTAAATTATTTGAATGTCTTAGTGTGTAGCTTATTTCTATCTTTCAACATATATACTTATGATTATTAACAGAATAAAGTTTGGGGATTTATTTGTTGGTTTGTTTGGGTTTTGGGGTTTTTTTGTGTTTGTTTATTTGTTTTTTGGTGGTGGTTTTTTTTTTCTCCTAAATATAACATAGCAGTACTTCCTGTTTGCTTTCTTATTACAAAGTCATTCAGATGTTGATTTAAGGAGAAAGAGTGACATTTGTTTTGGTAAAGAATTTGCTATATGACATACCAGGCTTTTTTTCCCAAAAATATGTGAAGAGATGAAAAGGAGAGGAGAAGAAAAAATAAGCATGAAGAGAGAAGTTCTTTTTCCCCTGTGACTTCAGTCTGTGTGGTCACATTGGTCTCTTAATGAGGTAAAGAAAGGAAGAAGATTGCCTCAAAAAGCATGCTGGTGGGTTTCTGTTCACCTGTGCAGTCAGGTTGCAGTGGAGAACAGCTTCCTTTGTTTTATATGATTGTATGTTGAAGTTTGGACTATGGGAAGACAACATCAACCTCTGGAGCAAGCTTTCTTGTGTAGTTAATTCTGGCTGTGCAGACTTGTTATCCAGTCTCTTCGTAAATCCACTGAAGTAAGAAGCTTTGCTAATTATTTTACAGGGAACATACGAAGAGATTGTATGAATACTAAGTGTGTTATCTTGTTTCATGAAAAATTGATGCAAACCTTTGAGGCAAAAGGAAGAGTGATGATGATATTCTCTCAGGACAGTTTTAAACAGCAAAAAAAAAAGAAAACTAATAAATAAATAAAATATTTTTTTAACAGAAGTATTCAGTTACTACTCTGCTTTCATTGTCCTTTCAATTATCTAAGGAATACACTGCTACTTAGAAATATTGCAGTGTCATTGATGCAAATGTCACTTTGTAAGGGCAGAGGTTTTTGGTTTTTTTTTTTATTAATAGATTAGCCCAGCAGATGATTGTGCTATAATTATACTTTTTTGAGAGATTAATTATTTGTCTTTTTTTCTGTATCTTCTAGGCTGTATTGACTGAGTACAAGCTGAAAGCTATTGAGTATGTTCATGGATACTTTTCTAGTGAACAGGTAAAAGTCAACACTGTCGTGGGTTTGATGGGAGCTATTGGTTTTGTGTATTCAGTAATATAGAAAGACAGCATTTCCAGTCATACGGAAGCTGATACTAGATTTTTTATTTATTAACAGAGGAGATAGAATTCCTCATTATTATATAAGCAATAAACTGTTAACAATAGTTTCAAGTTGTAATGATTTTGATAACAAAACATTTTCATTCTTCTTGTCTGCGGAAAATGGGAGAAATTTGTCATTGTGGAATTTAGAATTATTTTGCATGTGTCTTCTACACTGGCATGTAGTAACAAGTATCAAACTTGTTTTGATACTATGTAGATTTTTTTTCCCATTTCTTCCAGGATTTTTGTGGTGGGTTTTTGTTTGTTTGTTTTATATGTTTGGTGAATATGCTGTTTGAGATACTGAATTTGTATGCCTTTTATTTTCATTTTTAATTTTCATTTTTACTTTTAAAGTTTAAAAGTGTTTTCAGGAAGACTTATTTATTTATGTTCTAATACTGTGGCAATTGTGCATAAATACATATATAGAGAGCAGTAAATATCCATTTTAAATATTTCCAGAGAAAACCTTCGCCTTATAGCATAGCATTTTTAGGTGCCTACTTAGAAATTAAAAGAGAATTAGATGCTGATAGGCACTGATAATCAAACATTGCAGACAGACATATTAGCTGTATACCACTGTACTCCAAAAATGGAAAGATCACATTGATGCTGTTAGCATAATATTTTAATATATATAAAACATTAATTGAAGGCCTTTTTGTTGTAGGTTGTTGAGTTACTGAGATACTTTTCCTGGGCTGAACCACAGCTCAAGGCAATAAAGGCTTTACAACATGTAAGTTCTTGTGACATAATCTTGTAGAGTACGTTTGCCCTCTTAATCCTATTTTAGTTTTGTGATGTCTACTTCTGCAACTGGTGGGTCCATCTGCCCTTTACTCTTCAACGTTTCCTCTTCATCTCCTTCTTCTTAAATGGTATCAAATGTGAAACTTCATACTTTTAACCAAGGTGTCTTTTTGACTAAAGTATCTTTTACTTTCCTGTGTATCATGAGAATAGATGTAGCCCATTGTAATTATTGTTAACTTTCCTAATTTCTTTGCTTTTGGCAAGTGCTTTATGGAGATGCTTGGTCAGAATTTAGCACGTAGTCTCCTTCCCAAGTGGGAGGGGGAGGATATTAAATGTTTACTGAAATATGTGATATGAAGTTCTCAATGAGTAGCGTTCTGGGTTTAAAGTAATTGTAACGATTTATTTTATATACACTTTTTTTCTTTCTTGCTTATTTGTCAGAAAATAGTGGCAGTTCCAGCATCAAAAATGGTTAATATACTCAACTGCTTCACCTTCAGTAAAGATAAACTTATTGCCCTTGAAATCTTAGCTTCGTAAGTACCTTTTCCATTATATTTTCCCCTAAGCTTTGTTGTTTTTACTAATGTTTCAGTATATAAAACTTAAGATACTTCTAGAAGGAAAGCACCGTGGCCAGTTAAGGTACAAGTACAAAACCTGTAGATGTGGCTATAAAAAGAAAAATTAGAAGTAGACATTGTAAAGAATTCAACAGCTCATCTGAGTCTTGAGCATGCTGCTATGTAGGCTTCTGCTTGCTGGAAAATTCCCACTTTGCCAATATTTTTACAGTGGTCTTCAAATCTTAAAGAGAATGAAGAGGGCCTTAAGCTTATTTCTGCTCACTGAAATGTAAAAAGCCTTGAGACCAGAGTATTCTGGGAGTTGACCCTTTTGCATTTGAAAATCTGTCTAAGCCATTCACATATTACATATGTAAAAATTAGTTAAGTAAATACATCTCTTAAACTGACACATTTGACTTACAGATCTAATGTTTATAAAAGATATATAGATATTCTGAATGTATGTTTACACAGAAAGTTGGGGTTTTTTACTGAACACAGCTGCTTGAAGGGATCTGCCTTTCACCTATGTTTGTATTGGAACTCTTCTGGTTCCTGGGGATTTAGGGGATTTATTATAGGAAGTGTTGTTCTGGTTTGGGTTGGGATGTTTTTTGAGTTAAGTATGTCTGCCTTGCATATGAATGTTATATATTACAGCCAGCCTGGACATTTTGAGGCATATAAATTCGTTACATAAATACCCATAAATCAAATAAGACTGAGGATATAGACATGATCTTGCTTTTGGAGTTGAGCTTTAGGAAGCTTGTGTGAATGCTCCTAGTCTCTTTCAGACCAATACAAAACAGAATAGCATAAAGGAAGTTCAGTGTTGTATTAAACTAGCCTGATTGGCTTCTTGAAATGGGGCTGGAGCCCATAGACTCATTCTTTAATTGCTGCACTTCAGCTGGTGTGTGTATGTAAGCTTGGTGGGTTCTTTAGCTGTTGAATTTCTACAACATGAGAAGATAGTAAAGGGAGCCCCGATACAGAAATCCTAACCTGAATCTATGTACTGCTTACTTTGCTGATCAAAACTAGAGGACAAAGCTGAAAGTCATTCACCTTTTAATACCATTCTTTGAGGCATCTTTCACACCTTCATTCAACATTCAGCTGATTCCATTTCTTCTAACATCCTCCTTTGAGAAATCCTCCTTTTGGGGGCTGTATTATATTTCCAGTAGTTTGGATGGGGCAAGTAATGTTTGATAGGTGAGGGGTTTCACTAGCTCTGTAGAACATGGAATTGCCAGGAGTTCATTGTGTTTCATTCTAGAGTAAATAAGATGAAAAATGGTTTCTCTACCAGTCTAGCAAGAAACAGTAGCAAACTGAGTAGCTGCTGGTTTTCTGCTGTGCTGGGAGTTGTGTGCTAGTAGCAATTAAAGCTTTCTCATGAGTTGTTGTGATGCAAAATTCATATTGCCAACATAGTTATTTTTACCATAAATTGTTGTTGCCCATTGTTCTGTATTGATACTTAATTCTAATGCCCTGTTTTGCTTACAGATATGAAGTCTATATTTAAGCCTGGGGTTCTTACTGTAATAATAGTAGTAATACTACGATCTGAACTAATTATGTTTTTTTAATGTACTGTTGGGTACTGGGTAAGTGTTGATCACTTTTCTGTAGTGCATTATTTCTCATAAGCATATGGAATGGCAGTAATGGTCTGTCAATGTTTGTATTTATAGCAACATTGTTGATGCTCAGAATTATCGGCTGATTGAAGATTTGTTCAGAATTAATATGTCAGAGAAGAAAAGATGCAGAAGAATTCTTGAGCAGGTAGTCAAGATACTCTAGTGTTCTTGATTCTGTCAAGTACAGTGTTGTTTCCATCCTCACGGTCATTGTGGGACCAGGACTGCTGGGAACTACTGGTGGAAGACAAGCTGTAGGAAGCAGCTGCAAAAAGATAAGATCTATGTAATACATGTGCAAAGAAAGGGGAACTTTCTGTCAGGTGTTAGGATCATATGAAAAAATGGACACAGAATTGCAACCAATGCTGAAGGAAACAGTCTGCATTTGTTTTAGAGAACGCCCGAGAGCTTTAGCCCAAGTTCAGTAGAAGCAAACATAGTCCAAGTAGATTTATTGAGGACAAAGGGGACTTTGGCAGAACCTCACACTATTTTGACTATTTGGGAAGAATGTTTGAGACAAAGCTTTTAATTGTTCCATGTAGGTTGATTCATGCAGTCTAAATGTCATGAAATAGTAATTAATTTCTTTAAAGCATTGACTTTGATAGCAAATAATGTCCTTTCTTGATTATTTTGCAGGCTTCAAAAACGGGTTGTAAGGCTCCTCATGCGATGATATCATCCTGTGGCATGATTCCTGGCAACCCTTATCCCAAGGGCAAGCCCAGCCGCATAAATGGAATTTTCCCAGTAAGCATGACCCCATGTTTTTGTTTTTCACAGCATCCTTGATTTAGGATTCATTATACTATAACCAAACCCAGGATTCACATACATGGAAGGAGGAGTGGAATCAAAAGCGATGATGTTTTTTTTGTATTACTTCATTTCGCATTTATAGGGAACTTGCTTTATTTTTATTTGCCCATTCTTTTTATACTGCCTTAAGTAAAGATTACTGCATAAATAAAACATTGTTCATATAAGGAAAACACTGTAAGCTCCATCAATATTTGGTAGAATTAGGAGAGGTGTGAAGATCCTTACTGATAGTTTGGTGACATAACCTGATATGGTCACTACAGTATTTGCTGATCTTGAACAACCGTGTTAAGTATTTCCCGTGAACACTTTAAAGGACTGCAAAATGTAAGTTATCATGTGCACAAGTCAAAATGAAGGATTCTGTTTATGTCAGAAACATGGACTGTTTAATATGCATCTCTTCACAAAAGCTCAGTGTTATAAAACAAGCTATTGGAATGCTCTTACTTATCATTTTACAAGCCTAGAATCAGTTTATTGTTCTTAACAAACATGGTTAAGTATCACTTTCAGAATATTCAAAAACTTGAATGTAGTTTTGGAAATAAAATCAAATAGAGCAAAAAATGCTATAGCAAGATTTATTCCTAATTTAATACTTAATCGTTTTTGTTTGTTTCAGGGAACCCCTATCAAAAAGGACACAGAAGAATGCACTAATGAAGGAAAGGGAATAGCAGCCCGTATACTTGGACCATCCAAACCAGTATGTTTAAAACATGAGTAAATAAATGAAACTGTACGAAAATAAATCCAACCGCCAGACAATTCAGTGAAGCTTTGATGTAAAATGCTGTTATCTTGCAAGAAGACTGTAGAGCAGCAATATAAACAAAGCTAAACTTCTTTGAAAATAATATGACCTAGTATTTTTTTATTTAACTTGAAAAGAAACTCTAGTTTATATCTGTGGGAAATAGGGTTTTTGAGTGGATATAAGGTGTGTGCATTTGAGGACATAATTTAAATTACAGTAGCAGAAAGCTGAAAGCATTTTTAGTAGTTTATCATGAGCTAGTGCAAGTTTTAGATAAAAATATATACAGGTTTTTTGTTACAATCTCTGAGAGTTTCTCACATGAACATAAAACAATGGCTGGATCTTGGAAACTTGAATTAGAGCAGTGCCTTGGGTTCTAGTTTCTTAATAATGTAGCTGATGTGTATTTCAAAATTTGCCAAACTTTAGGTGAAACTGATACTGCTTTGAAGTATTGTCCAAATGTTTTATTTTCACTTTTATTATGAGATATTACCCACTAAGCTGTATTACTTTAAAGGGACAGGTACCTTCAGAACTATTTGTTAGTTTTAAATGTGCTAAATATTAATGACAAGTCAGTCCAAGACTGCAGAGTGTGAAGAGTACAAGGCAGGAAGGAGTTCCCTTTCCCACGTGTGTTCAGCATTATATTTAAATCTAAAGGTACACTAGTGATCTTTGTTTCATTCTTTTCAGAAAGAGTGAAATATTTGCAGTCACTATGGATATTATGAAGAAATTTTATATCAAATATTTTGCCAGTGAAGAACAGCTGTCTGTAGTAGTTTCTCAATGTTAGCATTTTGTCCAAGAAGCATTAGGTAATGCTTTCACTTTTGCTTTTTCTGTTTGTTTCTTGTTTACTTAGGCTCCATCAACCTACAATCCACACAAACCAGTTCCATACCCCATCCCACCATGTCGGCCACATGCAACTATTGCACCAAGTAAGGCTTCAATGTGTTTTAGCTTGATGCTGTTGTTTCATCCATTTGCCTTTTAAGTAAAAAGTGTCAGTGTTGGTTTCTCTGACCATGATCATATCTGAAATTGGTTTATGCTTCCTAAGCATGCTCTGGGTACTGGTTTCTACCTCTTCCTGTCATGATTGCAGAGTTGATAAAAAGAGAAATATATTGACTTCTTTCTCCAACATCCACATCGTAAGGAAAATTTGCAGTCCTGTTCTGATGACAAAATATTTCACTTATGGGAGGCATTGGGCATGATAGACAAGAGTAGGGCAGTGTTTTTCTTGTAATGTTTTATCAAAGTTTGGACTTTGTCTCAACAAGTCTGTTGACTTGTTGCTGTTATACCAAATTTGGGATATAGTCAGGCACAGCCCTGAATTGGGTGGAAATATGTACGAACTTGCTCAAGGACAGTAATCTGTTTCTCAGTTGAAGGGGTACTCTGTTTTTCAGTTGCCTTTAGCTTTACTTTCTCTTCATCACAATGGAGAGAAAACAATTTCCTAAAAGTTTAGGTATGTGGATTTCTGTCTCAGAAGGGACAGTGATTGCCTTTTCCTGTGTTTTGGTCTGACTGTTCCTAGCCTTGTGTGTTAGGTAAGATTGATTTTTTCTACATAAACTCCTCTCTCTTTGCTCTGCTGCATCAGTTGTTTGATTCCAGACTTTTTTTTGAAGGCAGCAAGGCAATTGTCGTTTCTTTGGAAGACAAGGTTGGAGTAATTTTTGTATTCAGACATTGGTCTTCTTGAGCAGCAGCTGAAAGCTTTTCTTCATCTTGCCATTCTGTACTGCAAATTGAGGAATGCTCTGGTTAAGAAACTTGCTTTTCACTGGTGTTAGGGATTTCAAGGAGTTTTTAAGGTGTTTGATAAGAAAGTGCAGTAGAGCTCTTAGTATGCATGTTGAAGGGTGAGTCATCTAACCAACCTGATGTTTGCAAATTTATAATCAGTTCTGAAAAAATGGGCACTGCTGGGCTACAGTAAGTCTGGTGATTTGTGCCCTAGAAATGACTTGCTCCCCAGAAAGTGTACAGAAAACTTGCAGACTAGCTCTAATATATATTAAATAAATCTCATCCACAGTAAGTTAGGGCACAGAATTTGGCCTGTGACTGGATGTAAGTATTGGTACATTTTAGGACATGAATCTGCTTTAGAGGTTTCAGGGCCTTATTAGGCTGCAACATGCTTTTAAAAAACTCTCCCGTGACAACAAAACATGTAACTGATGATATATTTATACATATTAAAAATATGTTTAATGAGATTTCAGATGCTGACCTGAAACCATTGCATGTGATTGTTTTCAAGCAGTAGTCAGAACAGTGGTTTGTTTTCTACCTCTTACATGCATTGGTTTAATATTTTCTTCCTGGGTGAGGTGATGGTCGTTAGTTACTTTTCTGATTTTTTCAGCTAAGAGTTGTCATGTGTGGAATCTTAACTAGATAGAGCTATTATTATGAAAGTGTGAAATCAGAAAGGAGTTGTTTGTGACAGATTATTGAACTTTGAGTGTTGTGCAAGGGCTACCTTTTCCCCTGAAGCGTAAGTTCTTATGCTCTTAAAATAATCATTCAGGACCACTGTGAAGTGCATTTATGTTCCTGAGATTTAAATTCTGATGTTCTTCATCAGAACTGTATACCACAGAAAGACAACAAGTTGAGTTGCTCCAAAGAATAAGGGAAGAAAAAAGAGTAGGTTTTTTTATGTCAAGCACAATAGATATTTTTGTATTAAAATAATTTGCTAAGCCACTTGAATTTCTTAACATTTAAAGAAATATTGAAGAATGGTAGACAAAGTATTTGAGAGGGGACATTTTTCTCTGAATTTTCTGACTAGTGTTGAAGGGTTGGCCATGGTCACTGATGTATGTTTAGCTCTTTTGTTTGTCAGGTCCTTAATTGTAAAGGAAATGTTGCAACAGCCTTTGAGTTAGGAGTAGGAAAAGAACAAATGATGCTGCAGACACTATGAATCATTTGTCCCCTCTGAGTTTTTCAGGCAAAATGGAGCTGAAAGCAATTGAAACCTGGCTTTTTCAGGCTCTTTCAAGAGAACTGCCCTTATTAAAATTCGGCTCATGATGTGTGTCATTCTGAAAGATACTGGCAAAAGCCATCATCCATCTTGGGTGATTAACTGGTCAGGCTTTTTGGTGAAGGAATGTCTTGCAATCTTGAAAATGTTCTTTTACAGGAAAAGGCACTTACTGGTTCATTTAGATATGGGTTCTTCTGACTACTGAGATGTGTATTGCATTTGTTATTTTAGGTGCTTACAACAATGCTGGCTTAGTTCCAGTGGCTAATGTCATAGCTCCAGGCTTACCAGCTCCTCCACCATACACTGCTAATCAAGTGGTATCAGGTAAAGCATGCTTACCCTTAAAAATGTTGACGGTATTTGTTCTCAGTCATTGTTGTGAGTGGATCATTCGCTGCTGGAGTTTCATTTGCTTTTAAATAATAAGCTGTTATTCTCTGCTTAGAAAATGAGGACCTTTCCAGCCAGGCAAAACCTTCCCAAAATCAAGGTAAATTGCAAATCCACATGGGGATTTTTGTGTTGATTTTTGTCTTTGCTATTTGTTCAGAAAATGTAAACAACTTACTTGTTTAATGGTATTTTCATAAGACTCTTAAGTATTTAAATACTGTTGGAATAGGATCCCTTGGGAGTTGAGAAAAAAATAATCTCAGGCATTTGGCACTTAGAAGCATTGAAACATTAAAATTCGTCATTTTGTGTATTAAAAGTTTTATATTCTTCAGCATATGTGAGAAATATGCAAAAAACAAAACCAAAATGTGCTTTGCTATGTAGTGCACTGAAACACTTAATAATGTTTTTGCAGTTGTTAAAATTCTGGACATTTATTTGAAAACTCATTCATATTTTAATTTTGTATATTAGTTGCAATGAGAAAGTAGGAATACAAGAGACAGGATCTATATTTATAATTTGTTGAAATCCATGTGTAGAATGCCTTATCCCAGGCTGTTGCATCCAACTATGTCTACCTGCACTTTTGTCTTACCCTTTAAAATCAAGTTCTTTTGGAAGAAGAGTTGTGATTTTCTTTTTTTAATTATCTTTTTTTATATTTGTGTCTCTATTTGTGTGGTACTTTGTAAGCTTTACACACTTAGTACAAATCAAAATGATAAATCCCATTATGAACTACTTATGCAAAAGCTTTGTTAATACTTTGTTAGATTTGACAAAGAGAAACTCAGAATCTGCTGGCTGTTGAGTCAGGAGTATTAAAAAATACCTAAAAATAGATAAGATGACCTTGGTAAGTTTAGGTCTTGTAAATATTTCTCTGAAAAGAAACAAAAAAACCCCTCCAAAAACCAACCAACCACACAAACAAAAAACCAAAACCAAACCAAAACAAAAACACCAAAAAAAAAAAAAGAAAAAAGCTATGTTTTTTTCTTTCCTCCTCTATGGCCAGAGGTGTTCCTACAGAAATGTTACTGTTTCAAAGAATCACTTTATTCATATATAGCCCTTTAAGTGTGCATGTATTTATAGAGGCAGTTTATACAGCTAAATGAATACAATGTAAGGAATAAAATATTGTCTTAGGAGTAGAAATTTAGTAACAGCTCTGGGTTCTATTGCAGCTGTATTTCTCTGGTGGTTATCTTGGCTGTCAGGATTAACAACTGTGATTTTTAGGAGAGTCTTCAGCTTGGAAACAGGATGAGGAAGGAACAGAATCCAGAGCCGAGCAATCTGTATCTAGGTTTTTGGAAAAGAAAATGTAAAAGGAAATATTTTATTTGCAGACTTGCTATTTTTACAGTTTCAAGATACATAATATAGGTTTTCTTATCAACTTAGGTCCAAGATTTTAAAGATTCCATTTTTAGGTTTGTGTATATATGTGTAGAATTTGAGCAAGAGATAAATCTAAGCTGTTACAGAGTTACGGGTGATGAGTTTGGCTGGTTGGATCAGTAATTTGCTTACAGTTGAACAGATTATTTTAAAAGTAAAATAAAGCCCAAGGGTTGTTGGAGAGGAATTTTCACACATTCATATTCCATAAGAAACTAGACAGAGCATATCAAGGCTCTTGACATGCCAGTGTTCATAAATGCAGCTTCTTTCCATGAACCCCCACATCTCCATTCGCAGTGTGCTTGCCTGTTTTCTTCCACCTTGACTGATGTCTCTGACTTACTCTGTAGGGATGATATAAGCTGATATTCCTAGTGGCAGGTGCTCACCTCGATTATAGACACCTGACTAAAGGCTTACAGAATTATTTGTTGATAAAATCAAGTGCCAATGTTAGTTTAATACTGTAGTGTGATACATGAATTTAAAAGTGTACCTTCTTAGAATCAAAATCTGAAGGAAGCACAGTGAAGAGAATGACCTGATTTTGAAGGAAAGAAAAAATACCAGCACCTGAAATCAGCTTTCTTCAGTTGTTGACTAAACTTCTCTGAAATCATGATACATTGAATTAACTGATTCTGAAGGAAATTCTGACCTTCAGTGAGAGTGGATGCAGAGGAGCCCAGGTGATCTGATGCCAATGGAATATTAGATCTGGTTTGGGTACTGCCAGATGTTAGGGAGCAGAGGGAGGGTGTTTACCTGTATCGCTTAGGCATTCTTACGTAGTGTATTTGAGTATCTAACTGTCTTGCATGAGATCATGAAGAGGTAGCAGGTGTCACAGTGTTTTAAAGAGTGGTAACCTACATGATGTACAACTTGCGTGATGTGTTTGTACGTACCTTTTTGTTTTGTTTTCATAGGCTCCGGTGTTCATTGTTTATATACAGACATTTTATTTTAGCGATTGCCTGTGTATCATATTTTGAAATGCTTTATAAAATGTGTTTGTGTTGATGTCAAAACATTTCTGACAGTTTCAAGTATTCTTACCAGTTTTGTTTCTTTGCAGCTTTTTCTGCACAAGCGAATCAGCTCTTTACTCCTCATGGTTCTAATCCTTCAACACCTGCTGCTACTCCAGTCCCTACCCCATCACCTGTCAAGGCGATAAGCCATCCATTAGCACCTGCAACTCCACTCATCTCTGGGATGAACATGTCTACCCCTGTCCTTCCTGTTTTCCCAGGACAGGTCTCCTCTTCCATCCACACATCTCAGCCATCCACCCCAACCCCTACTGTCATCAAATCCCTTTCATTGCCTGGTGTTCCTGTCACATCTGTTCACAGTGCAACCTCTACCCCTATCCCTGCAGTTTTTTCTGGGCTGGCTTCTATACCCACTGCTACGCCGGCTCCGCAAGGTTCTTCCACACCATGTGCGACCCCTGCGCCCAGTGAAGCTTTCGCATCTGCTGCTGCACCATTTGCTGGCCTCCCGTTTTCTGCAACCTCTTCAATTGCTTCTGCTAATAACCCCACTCCATTGTCATCGGTTTTTGCTGGCCTCCCTTTGTCCTTGCCGCCCAATGCCCAAGGGATTTCCAGTCCTGTTCCATCTACAATTGCTAATTCTCCTGCCACTACCATTCCTGGTTCGCTTAGCTTGCCTAACCCAATTTTGTCTGTCTTAAAGGGATTTCTGACATCAAATGACACCTCATTAATCAATTCATCTGCTTTACCTTCTGCTATGACAAGTGAGCTTGCTTCTTTATCTGCTCTTGCTAATCAAAGCTCTGACCCTCCCACTTCCTCTGTCAACAAGTGTTACACTCCATCAGCCACCCCCACCCCACAGCGTTCTTCCACTCCCGGGTTGGCCATTTTTCCAGGTCTTCCATCCCCATCTGTAGCGAATTCTAGTTCCACTCCTCCAACATTGCCTTCACAGTCACCTTTAACCACTTCGCCATCGATTATGCCAGTCAACTGTGGCTCATCAGCCTCCCTCTTGCATGGCACAAGCCCTACTAATCCTGATCAGCAGCTCTCATCAGCCCCATCTGCCACAAATATTCCAGTGATGGTCAAAACGGAACCCATGAGTCCTACCCTCTCAGCCTTCAAAGGTCCTTCTCATTCGGCCGGCCCTTCTCATGGCACGATAGGGCTGTCAGCACTTGGGCGTGCGTACACCTCAGCAGCTTCAGTGCCAGTCAGTTTACCCAGTTCCCTGAACCCAGCACTATCGGGTCTCTCCTCTTTGAGTGCTCCTCTAAACAATTCCAGTTCTCTGGCTTCCATTTCCCTCGCCCCACATGGCTCCTCTGCTCCCATTGCCCCTGTGTTCAATGGACTTCCTCCTTTTACGTCTCTAACCAGTAACTTTGCTTTTACTGGTAATCCAGCACTTACACCGCCCGTCACTCTCCCAGGGTCTTTGTTAGCTACTCCGTCTACAACCGCTTCAGCTGTGTCTGCCCCTCATGTGAGTTCCACCGCCGCCGTACTCTCAGGACTCGCCGCCTCAGCAACAGTCTCTGCTCCACCCTTCTCGCTTAACTTGTCCAGTGCTGTCCCTTCCCTTTTTTCTGTTGCCCAGGGACCTCTGGGATCATCAAACCCATCCTTCCCTGGTTTTCCTGTCTCTAACACACCCTCTGTCACTCCTGCTCTCCCTTCTTTCCCTGGCCTCCAGGCATCTTCTGCAGTAGCAGCAGTTGCACCGTTGCCGGCAGCTGCCACAGCCCCATCTCCGGCTCCGGTCCTGCCAGGGTTTGCCTCGGCCTTTAGCTCAAACTTCAACTCTGCACTTGTTGCACAGGCTGGGTATGTTTCTGTTTCTGAAGGAGGTCAGAACCATTTCTTTTTCTCTTGAGCGAAACACTGATTTTACTTCAGGCGTAGACATTTTCACTCATAGTTAGTAATTACGGTTAATTTTTAAAGATAGCTCACCAATAGATTTCCACCTGCTTTAGAAACCGATAGAGTAGTTACTAAACAGGTTGTCCTCAGTAGTCCCCGTTACGACAGTCTAATCCAGTGAGGTGCTGAGTGATCTTATTTCCCAGATGAGGATACTTGGCACCTCCTAGGCTTTTACAAGAATGGATTCCACGGGGGCATCCATTGACACATCCAGGTAATAGCAGACAGTATCTTTAGATGTTCCTGTGTTTTAAGGAAGTATTCAGCATTGACTTTTGCCCATAAAGTATTTTTGTGTGCAAATTGTAGGCACGGATGAGGGACAAAAATTTCTGCATTCCCTTCTTAGGTGTGCTCCAGACAGTCTTGATTTTTGTGTGCATGGATAATTAGTAGGTGGGTAGAAACTGGGCTTCTATTTGGAAATTCTGGCTTTTATGACATTTAGAAAAAGAGGTGCTTTATATAGATGTAAGCTTATAGAGAGAGAAGCATCAGGTAAAACATGTTGCAGATGTTCCTAATAATCTCTACACCTTGACATTCTTTCAGCTTGACTTCTGGACTACAGACGCCAGGAAATGCAGTTTTTCCTGGTCTTTTATCTCTCCCTGGCATCCCTGGCTTTCCCCAAAGCGCCGCACAGTCTTCCTTGCAGGAACTGCAGCACAGTGCGGCCGCACAGTCAGCACTACTACAGGTAACAAGCCTATTTGTTAGTAACTGTGTTGCTTCCAGTAATCAGTTGAACATGTACTTGTGTGTTAACTTCTTGGGGTTAGTTTAAGTCAGTAAACAGTTAAAACCCCCAGCCTGGTTGAGAACTGATTACAAGGACAACGATAAAGAACAACTCTTGCCAACTTCTTACTCAAGGCTAATGTACAACTGGACATTATGAATGTGATCAAACCCTTTTCAAAAACTCTTTGTAAAACAGGGAGATGTGAAAGAAAAAAGAAAAGACATGCAAGTGAAATTTTTGCTAGGTTTGTGTTAAATCTAACGAGCTGACCACGTAGTTGCAAAGTTTCTACTCAGTTTGAGTCTGACATTTTAATACTTCAGGATTTCTGTGGAAGATCACTTTGTTGTGAGATACGTGCCTCTCTACACATGCAACCAAATTGTCTTGAATTTGTGTCTGCTGTGGTTGTCCCTTTCTCTTGATAGTTCCCGCAAATACAATTGTTGTAATATAAGCTTGAGGTGGCTTTAAGTAATGTGTAGTTCCATCATCTCTTTTGCCCATGAAACAGCTGGTTTCAGTCATCAGCTTGCATTAACTGAAACTATTATCAGAATTTGTATTTAGATGTTTAGCTTGCCTTTTATTAAAGACAGCCTGTGTACAGATTAAGGATGCTGGTAGGCAATTTGTCCTTCTCTGCAAAATACTAAAAGAGACAGTGGAGTGTCTTGAATAATGTTTTCTCTCATCTGTGACACATCAGTTTTTGAAATGTAGCATGTCTCTAAGTACTGTTCAATATGCATAATATTGCCAAATATCTTTTAAATGTCAGGGGGGATAGACTGGAAGAAGCAAATTGCTTAGTCTAGGCCATGCTGCTTTTACAGCTCAGGAATATATTTATTCTGTAGAAATCTATGTACACAGATTACATTGAGGGAACATCAGTTTTCTTGTTTACAAGTTCCAATCACTAAAATTTAACAGTTGGCTACTTCAGCGATGAAGATAAAGTTCAAAGTCAGTGCAATATTACAGCTCCTGGTTAAGCTTCGCCTTCCGAATTAGCTGTGGCTTACTCCACTGAGAAGAAAATGCCATTAACACTTTTTCATTTTTCCTCTTAGTCCAGCTGCTTTCCTTATTCTCTGATATTTGAGCAATAGTTGTGCTGCAGTTTAACATCTGTGTACAGGTGCATTGCTCGTCTCTGTTCTTTGCATACTTCAGGTTATACTGTGTTTTGCCTTGAGTAGGACTGATACTGTGCCTGGAATTTTGCTTGATTTACATTTTTGTTTGTTTCTTTGTTTTTGTCATTGCTGTTTCCTAACTTCTTCCCTTCCTTGAAGGCACATTCTGCTTCCGCTCTGGAGAACTATACAGCTCAGCCTGAAGGTTTTGCTAACTATCCGTCAACGCCAGGAACACCATTTTCATTGCAGACAAGTCTGCCCCAGAGTGGATGGCAATAAATACCAGACATTTTAAAGACTGCAGTGGTTGCTTGACAGAGCCTGATCCAATTCAATTTGAAGGCTGTCTCCACATTAGTGGGAGCCTGGTCTGAATTTGGGAAAGAGGGGGAAAACATGAGGGTAAAATGATTCCAGAAGGCTGTGTCAGATGTCAAAGCTAATTTGTGATTGCATTTAATTGATTCAGGGTCTGATCCTGTGAATTGCCGAGCATGCTTGACTCTCCTTTTAGCTTATGAGTTGAATGTTCGGCGTCTGACAGGATCAGGAACATTCAAACAGATGTTTATGTAAATAGAGCAACTGGCTGTTGTACTGAATGGGGAGCAGTATACGTAATAGTGTGTATAAGCACCTATCCTTCTGTTATGTTCTGTATGGTATATGTGGTTAATATAGAATGAGATCTAGACTGAAACTAGATACTTAAAAGCTGTAGACGATCTTTCGTCTAGATGTGCACTTCTTGAGCGTGCACAGATCGAGGTCAGTTTATGGTTCTTCGGATCTTTTCTTCCTACGTGTGAGGATCTCCTGGTAGCATCAGCAGTATGCTAAGGGGAGGCTAAATCAGAGGGCTGTGGGCGTTTCCTTACGCTTGGAAATATTGTCATGGGCTTGCTGCTGAATTGAGCACTCCTTTGTCTGAATCCGAACAGGAGAGCTAGGAAATGACGCTGTACCGTGTTTGGGTAGAAGTGAATTATGTTTTACTGGAGTATGGTTTAGCTAGCTGAGAATATGTCTTTCCGAAGTACATAAAAGCATTTTAACTTGCCTCTAAAATAATGTTCCGTAACGTTCTCCCTGCCCCCACACCTCTCTGTGAATGAAATAACTGTACTGCGGATAGGCTGCCTATCCGGCACTTTTGACTGCAGACTTTTGTGAATGTTTACAGACATGGGTCAAGTTCTTCTCACCCTTATACTCACAAACTCACTGGGTCTCTATATGCTTTTGGGCTATAAACCACAGCTTCATGGTGCTTATGTTATCCCGTGAATATAAGTGGGAGCAGAATTTGGACCATGGATTTTTTTAGTGTTTTTTCCTTGGAAAACGTACATGATTTTAAAGGCATATAGCTAAATTAACTGTGTAGGTTAGGAAGGGTTATGACGCAGCGTATAGAAAGGTCTTGCTTTGTTAGTGAAATTCAGTTGTGCACTCTTCTGATAATGTTAGTACCTGTGGCAATGTGTAACACATCATTGAATATCATCTATTTAAGATAAACTCTTGTTCATGTTCTAGAGACGATAGAGATGAATGATATTCAATCCTGTGATTAAATTAAAACGTAGAGGATACTATACTGTAGAAAAGCTCTGCACCTAGAGTTTTACTTTTTTAAAGATGAATTCTGCTGGGAGATGTTGCTAATGTATTTTCTTTCAAGATGTGAACAAACTTTTTTAGAACATTAATGGAAATTCCTGTATTGGTTTTTAAGACAATTTTTTTAAATAAAAAGTTTACAGTCATGGCAAAAATGGCTTTGCTGACTATTTACATATTTGCCTGAAATACGGATGAATAAACTTGTTTTTACTAAGACACTTCCTAATGTTTGATCTTGCCTATGCTAGTTCTTTATGATGCAGAATTATACACTGAATTACAAAATTGGTTTCCTGAAGAGTGGCAGTGAGAATATCCTATGAAGTTTATAGATAAAAAAATGTAGATAGTGTCCTCAAGACTACGTCAGCAATTGGGCAGTCTTGCATTTTGATAATTACATTTACATATTGCTTTAAATCTAAAGATAAAAACATATTGCACTTCTACATTATTGTATTTTGTGAAACCTGTTGAATTCTAATGATTCTCCACTGAACTACTTTTAAAAATCAGTGCCTTATATCTTGACTCAAGAAATCTGTGAAAAAATCTCTACCATCTTTCATTTTTTTCATGACTTGTTCTTTGTATATTTGTAGAGCAGTTTGGAGAAGGAGAAGATAAAAATACAGGCATCTTCTCAAGAGCAAATTGGCTTTTGTCCCACGGATGTGAATGTAAAGTAGTTCAAAGTGACTGAACATTTTGTAACCTTACTGAGGTGCCCAGTTTGATCTCTGATGTGAGTCCTAGTTTCCCTACCAAGCAGTTCAATTCCCGTTATCTTGTAGTCAAAACCAAGTACCAGACATCAGCTGTTAACACAATTTATCAACAACTAAGCAGTTTGTAAATCTGTTTCTGAAAACAGAAAGCTGAATGGTCATGGGGTGTGGCTTGTTTTTTTTTCTGTTTGAACATTAGACAACTCCAAGGTACCTAAGAGGCTGTGAAGCTCTATTTCTCCAAATGAAAACAGGTGAGAAGTAGTGAATATCCACTGTATTAAGTGCTTTTCTCCTGAAAAAAATGTACTTTTTTAGCGATGTGTATCTGCTTTACCCAGAAAAGAGTACTTCCTGAACAGCTGGTATAGTTTTACATAGAAGCTGGTCATCAGCATTAAGACAAGTGAACAAGTAGGCTAAAAAGCATTAAACTGCCAGGTTTTTTTTCTGTCTAGAATGGGCTCTGGTTCTTAACCAAATGATATTGAGCAGAATTTTGTAAATTGAACTTTCCAGTGGTTGGGATTAAGGTAAGTTTCAATTTCTTAAATATTTCTCCTGATGTAAAATTGGTTTTTATTAATTTTTTTTTTTCTCTTCAGGAATAAAGTCTGTGTTCTGCATTGCAGCAAACTCCTTTGGCCCACTCTTGGAATTTGTGAAGGGGGTGATTTGTCCTGAGCTCTTTCATGCTTACTTGAGCACCATTTTTAAAAAGCCAAGGAAAAGCCTTCTCCTGAGGCAAACCATGCTGAATCTTACACTGAGCACATGCTGGGAAAGGGCTGTTGCTGTATGACTTCATTCTGGACTAACCATGATTTTGTCTTTGCTCAAGTTGCCCATTACTGTTATATTGCAGCTGTGTTGACAGAGTGCAATGATGAGGTGTAGTGAAATTTTCTTTGAAATAAAATCTTTATTTGGAACAACTAAGAACATACTGGGAGTGTGTTTGCAAATACAAGTTTCAGTATTTCTTTTAAGTGCTTTCCCTCTGTACTCAGCATTGGTGAGGCCGCAGCTCGAGTGCTGTGTTCAGTTTCGGGCACCTCACTACAAAAAAGACATCAAGGTGCTGGAGCAGGTCGAGAGAAGGGCAGTGAAGCTGGTGAAGGGCCTGAAGAACAAGTCCTGTGAGGAGTGACTGAGGGAGCTGGGCTTGTTAGTCTGAAGAAAAGGAGACTGAGAGGAGACATTATTGCTCTCTACAGCTATCTGAAAGGACATTGTAGTGTGGTAGGCGCTGGTCTCTTCTCACAAGTAACTAGTGACAGAACAAGAGAGAATGGCCTCAAGCTGCACCAGAGGAGGTTTAAGCTGGACATTAGGAAAAAGTCTTTCACTGAAAGGGTTGTCAGGCATTGGAACAGGCTGCCCAGGGAGGTGGTTGAGTCACCATACCTGGAAGTGTTTAAAAGCCATATAGATGTGGTGCTTGGGGATATGGCTTAGTGGTGGACTTGGTAGAGTAGCTTTAATGGTTGGACTCAATGATCTTCAAGGTCTTTTCCAACTGAGATGATTTTATGATTCTATGAACTGCAGCTGTAGTGAATGTGAGAGAAACAGCCATTTTCCTTCTTCCTCTGATTTGCAAGTGAGTGTTACGGGCTGGGCCTGAAAGAAAGCTTGTCATGGTATTGATGCAGTGAAAAACTCAATAACTGAAGTTATTAAGCAGGCATTCTTTATTTTGCGGTGCCATATGCACAGGGGATCACTCCTCCAAATGTGCGTACCCATGCAAGCTGGGTACATAGTTTATATGCAGGCTAAACATACATATTCATTATATTTCTTAGAAAGGGCAGTCTTATGGTAATGGCTTCCCAGAATTCATTTAAATAGTCTGAGAATGCATAATGAAATTAGGGTTAGGGTCTTT
>WTSP01027848.1:0-29995 GCA_025331215.1 Actenoides lindsayi | reverse complement strand
TGCTCTAGTGGGAGATGTCCCTGCCCATGGCAGGGGGGTTGGAACTAGATGATCTTTAAGGTCCCTTCCAACCTTGATAATTCAACGATTCTATGAATACCTCTTATATATAAAACATTTTTTAAAATAGTATCCTTGTTACTTGATTCTGTTTTAATAAAATTTGCCAATAAAAGTTGTTTATGTGATCACTAAGGCAGGTATTTATCCTAAGAGCAATAATCCATTTGCAGATAGATAAAATCAATACAGTATAAGTACTAGTAGAGCCATCTGCTTTTTCCAGAAGAAATCATTCTGTGTTCCTAATGTTAAGACAAGGCAGAAACAATACCTGAATTGCCTTTTCTTGTGTGATGACAAATATGCAGATATATCGATGTATGTTCATGTACATATGTATATGAAAAACATTCTAGAAAATGTAAAGATAACATGTTATGGCTGGAGGAGGTTTATCAAGACAGGCATATTGGCTAGTGAAATGCCACCCTTTTAAGTGCTCTCATTACAACACAGCGGCAGAACAGGGAAAAAAAGAAAGGTGGTGAACAGCTTTCCCTAGCACTCTTTCCTCAGATGTGAAGTGTATGTATGTTACTTCAGAAGCTGTCTGCTTAAATGACTTTCTACATGCTACAAGAATGATTTACACTCATCACAGAGATTATTTAATGAGACAAGGTGCAAATAAGGTTAAACACTGCAACAGCACTGTCTGAACAAGATGAACAGTCTTCTTGGTATTATGAGTATGTAGTAAACAGTCAGGAAGCATCACAAGTTGAAAATTCACCTGTTCTGTATTTGTCTGGAGCTTTTGACATTGTATTTTTAAAAGAAATAAAATTTCAAAGCATCTACAGGGGAATTTTCAAACTATCTATCATGTGACCCTGCGTCTATAAAACTTTGACATCTTCAAATATGTTATGCTCTAGATAACATCTCCCTTTTTGATAGTGATCAATATCTGATGTTTCTTTGGTGCATTGGCATTTTTTACTGTGTAGTTACAGGTAGAAGCCCTAGAATATTTGGTATCTCATCAAAGTCCCATTTTTTAAGTCTCATCCTTCAACTACAAACTAGTTTGTTACAAGCCATTTACGCTGCATCTTTAGTGTCATTCATCATGTGTTGTGGGAGAGCATAGGACTAACAATTTCTTACTGAAGCCAAGCGATAAGGTTGCATTCTTAAGAATTCATAAACACTGTTGTCGTGCTGTTTCTAGCTTTCAAGATTTCTAGAAAATATGTCTACTCGCGCTCTTTTCTGAAATTGTTCTGTGCATCAAGTGGAAACTAATGTCTTTAATAAATATCTGAAAGAACTCAACAATGCCCTTTACTCCATTATGATTTGCTAATAATTTATTGTTTTTCAGCAGCGCATATTATATGTGCTATTGCACTGGTTGTATCTTTAGAATCTATTCTTACTGACAACTACTTTCTTCCTCAGTGATTTATTGTTTTAAAGAATTCAATGTCACAACTTACACAAAATGTAAATGATCTTTATTCTGGCCATAGAAATTGCTGAGTGATTTCACTTTTTTGTTCAAACAGGGGTGGTCTGAAAAGAATGTCAAGAAAGTGACAGTTCCGTTAATGGAAACTGCACTAGAACAGTGCACTAATGTCCTTATAATGTAAAGAAAAGTATTTTGTCTTGTGTTAGATATTCCTACATACATAAACAATCAGGGTTTTTTAAAATGTTGTTCAGAGCTCCTTGCCAGAGAAAATGCTAGTCAAACCCTATTTTATTCTTTAAGCAGTAATAGTAATCATGTAAAGGTCAGTTTTGCAAAATGTAAACTGTTAGCTCAGTTAGAATTTTTAGAAGTAAGTTGTCATTTAAAGAAAAAAAGATTGTGTGAACATGAATAATGATGTTACAAAGGAGACAAAGCAGCAAGTCTGACTGTACAGAATTGTTTACTTCAATATATTCATTTATAGAAGCCAAAAGAGCTTTGAAGTTGAATCACAAACAGAAGAAAAAATTGTATGACTACTCTGCTAACTTCATGTAAAATGAAAGGCACAACAGTATTAAAGCCATTTTGTGAACCATGTTACTTACTTGATTTTTTCAGGCAATTATGTGATTTCCACACTGCTTGGAAAAAGGTTCTTTGTCAAAATATTACTTTCTACATTCACAGAATCACTGAATGATTGAAATTTGAAGGTACCTCTGCAGACCTTTCAGCTAGAACTTTACTCACCTGTGAAGCAAAATTGTGCAACAAGAAAGAAACACAGACTACTCAGTACTCTTAAATTGGTATGTCTGTTACTTCATGTTTGTAGGGGAAATAACATTCTGCTAAATCTTATACCTGTCTGGTACACCTATACTTAAAATAGATTAATACTGTAGAGAATGACTTTTTGCATCATGAACTATCTAGTGGGCAGGGAGTGAAGTGAAAAGGCAGGAATGTGGAGCTGTACCTGCCAGAAGCTGCCTCCATGTCTGACAGAGACAGCACCTGCCATCTCCCTGAAGGACCTGCTACTGGCCAAAACCAATTAGCGATGGTGGTAACACCTTTGTAATAACATATTTAAGAAAGAGTAAAAGTGCTGTGCAACCGTCATGGGAAAGAAAATATGTGGGAGAAACAACTGTGCAGACAAAAAGGTCAGTGAAGCAGTGGGAGGAGGTGCTCCAAGAGCCAGAGCACAGATTCTTCTCTAGTCTGTGGAGAAGGACATGGTGACAGAGATTGTCCCCCTGCAGCCCATGGAGGACCACACCACAGCACTTGGATGTGCCTTGAAGGCAGCTGCAACCCAGGGAGAAGCAGGTTTTCTGGCAGGATCTGTAGCCCACAGGGGACCCACCTGTAGCAGTCTGTTCCTGAAGGAGTACACCCTGTGGAAAGGACCCATATTGGAACAGCTGTTGAACTGCAGCCTGTGGGACAGACCAACATTGGAGCAGTTTATGAAGGACTGTCTTCCATGGGAGAGACTGCATGCTGGAGAAGGACAAAAGCATGAATGGGAAGCAACAGCAGCAACAATTCATGATGAACTGACCTTAATCCTCATTCCTCATCCCCTTGTGATGCTTGGAAGAAGGAAATAGAAGAGTCAGGAGTGAAACAGCCCATGAAGAAGGGAGGAGTGGGAGGAAGTTAATTTTAGATTTGTTCATATTTCTTATTATCCTGCTCTTTTTAATTGGCAATAAATTAAATACATTTTCCCAACTTAAGTCTGTTTTGCCCATGACAGTAATTGCTGAGTGATCTCCCTGTCATTCTCTCAACCCACAAGATTTTTGTTGTATTTTCTCCCCGTCCTGCTGAGGAGGGAGAGTGATAGAGTGGCTTGGTCGGCACTTTGCAGCCAGGCGAGGTCAACACACCACAACCTAAATGAATGTTTTTAAAAAGAATCAATTTTGAATTACTTTCTTCACTATTACATTACTCTCTTTCTTGATAATATCCTATAATACTAAACTAATATTCAGGAAAATATGGAATGTATAATATTTCATTGTACAATCCTATAGATGCTAAACACCTTTGGTTAACTGACTGATTAGGTGTTATTTTAAGGACCTTGTTTATGTATTTATTTATTTAGGTCCTATTTTAGCTAGCTGTATCTTGGACCTCTGTCTCCAGTGTTATGATTAAGTTCCCTTTTTTAAAATTCTGCATTTACTCAAAAACTAATTAAAGGAAGAAACAATGAACTAATGCAGCTAGAATTGTATTGCTTGGTACATTCCCTTGTTCGCTACACAGTGCTTTGAGTAGTATAAGTAATTGGATTAAGCTATATGAATTCTCTTTCCTTTAATAAAGATGTTTGCAGAAAACTTCTTATTGTCTTTCTAATCCATTCAACAGTTCCCTATTGAATAACACATTCATTACAAATAATAGATTTCTGTGAAAAACGTGAGTAATTTATTCTACTCTATCAAGGAACTTTACAGTCAGACATGCAAGACCTTGTAGAGTACAAGAATATATTTTTTACATGTATTTTGGACATATGTGTGAACAAACAAGATAGTCTATGCATATGTTTTAATTGGAGAAAAACGCAATTAGCTTATCTGGGAATTAAAACAATTTTAGGGCACAGGTGGCCATTCTGCCCTCAGCTATTTTTCTCTAGTGAAGAGTTAGTTGCTACAGGTCACTCACGTTTGTTTTCTGTCCATTGCTGAGAACCCACAAGTGGTCATTTAAATGATGATTAATTGAACATGCTGTATTGGAGCTTAAAATTATATGGAATATTTAATAGATCAACTGGTAAACTAAGAAACATTATGTCAGAAAAGGTCTTGTGTAGGTGAAAAAGGGATCTGCAAGCCCTACACAGACTGTTCACATCTCAAGTCTATATAAAAAAAAAGGTTTAAAAAATAATGTCTCAGATTTTACTGCACTTTATCCAAAGACTCTTAGCAACCACTTATACTACCAGCCAAATGGTTTTGTATTTATTTTTATAGTTAATTAAATAATTTGGGCAATTCTTGACTCTGACTTCTCAGTCTGAGAGAGGTTCAAAACCTCTTCAGGTTTTGAAGATCAAATAGGTAAGATTTATTCCTAGCCTTGTGTTAAACATGGGCATAACACTATAAAAATATTGAGCTGATTATGCAATGGAACTAAAGCTAAAAACAATATATTCATCTTTTCTCTTAAAGTGGATGAAAGTGAGAAAGGAACTACTATCCTCAAACCTTTGTTAAAAAATAGAAAGCTGAGACTCCATCAAGATTATATTTCTACTGTTCATCTCAAAGCAGATTTAATTCACAGTTAATACCTACAGATTTCCTCTCTTGAGACAGGAAAACCTGATTTTCCAAAATCAAAGGGTGTGACTATGTTCAAATAGTTTTGTACAATGTAATGAAAATGTGAACACTAAACCAATCCCTCTGTAATTAGGTTTGCAATATTATTTAAGTTCAGTTAAACTTGGGAGGTCATATTGTTCAAGCTCTTGCTCAAAGTAGAGCTAACTTCAAAGCTGGATCAGGTTGATCAGGGTCTTAAGTGTTTATTATACCCAAGAATGAAGACTACAGTTTTTCAGAGTTATTTGTTATGCTGCTGTGCTAGGTTGATGTTGGCCAACTGACAGACACCCACGCAGCTGCTCTCTTACTTCCCCTCTGTGATAAGACAATGGAAGAAAAGAAGATGAAAAAGCTCATAGATTGAGATAAAGACATGGAAATCATTTCACAGTTCTGCCATCAAGGACAAAACAGTCTAGACCTCATGACATATAATTTAATTTATTGTTAATTAAAACAGGTTTGGAAGGAGAAAAACAAAAACAAAATTATATCCTTCCTCCTACACCTTTTTTTCCCAGGCTAATCATTTCCAAGTATCTACAACCTCCCCCTCCCTGAGCAGTGCAGGGTGGATGGCAAATGGGCATTAGTGATTTCATAGCAATTCATTTCTGCCACTCTATTCTCCTCAGGCTGTTTTTCTGCTCCAGCATAGAGGACAGGATAAACTTGCTGCAATGTGGGTCCTCCATGGACTGCAGTTCTGTAGTAATATCTGCTCCAGCATGGATTCTCCATTTGCATCAATTCCTCTCAAGAGAGGAATTGATAGGGGACCTCCATGGGTTACAGTGTAAATAGCTGCTCCGGTGTGGTCCTCTCCATGGGCTGCAGGGGAACCTCTGCTCCCATGCCTGGAGCATCTCCACCCCCTCTTTCTTCTCTGACCTTGTTGACATATCTTTTCTAAGTTTTGTTTTTCTCCCCCAGCCCTTGCTGCTCTCTGGTATTTTTCTCTTTTTAAAATATGTTGCTACAGAGACACTACCAGCTTCCTGATGAACTCAGCTGTATTTGTCATGGGTCCATTGTGGATCTGGGTGGGATCAGCTGCATCTGCTAAACGCAGGCCTTGCCGTCTCCTCGCAGAGGAACACTGCCCCAAACCATCTTTAGTTAAATTTATGATAACCTTCCTTTTCTTCCACACTGATTGTGTGTAGTCTTCACGTCTCTCACGTCTAATACTGAATTTAAAACAACTGATTAAATAATTACTCTTTAGGAACCTAAAGTTAGGCTAGTGAATCTGTATTAAGAACTGTTTATCCACAATTGAACACCTGGTGATCTTAGAAATAAAATAGTTTGGGTTTGGCTTTTTTCCCAGTGAGTCAAAATCCCTATCCCTGTCTCCTTCCACTTCCTGTAAAGCTTTTGCTGTACCAGTTTCACTAGAAAATTCTTGGGTATAGGTGCGGTTCCTAACAGTAGCTGAGTTTCAGTGAACACAGACACCAAGAGTTACATGTTCCAAAAGGAAAAAACAAACAAACAAACAAACCAAACCAAATTAAAAAAAATTTCCATCCACAACCTGTAATTTTTGTCCATCATTTCTGTAAAAGCTTGAACACTAATACTTACTGGAGAACAGTTATTCCATGATACTCTGGATAATACATTTCTGACAGCTTAAATCACTCAGTTTATTTTTTATTGATACTGGTATGCAAGACAAGCTTCTTCATGTGCTCTATAATTTTTTTCTTCCTGCATAACACTGCAACTAGATTCATTTACTATCAGTCAACAACAATATTGTCATGACACTATTTTTCCAGATTGCTGCATATAGCTAATGCTGTAATGTAGAAGATTGTTATACGTTTTAGGGAACCCAGTCCTGAAATTCTTACTCATGAGCAATCTTTTTTTTTTTTTTTTTCCCAGAGAATCTGCCCTCATAAGCAAGACATATGATAGTTGAAGATATCACTCAGTTCTTGTGGGAGTCAGTGAAAAGATTCACATCAACTTTCAGGGAAGCTGAATCAGGTTTTCACTGTTATGATAAGCATATATGACCTTTATACATCTTGCAAAGATAGCTTCTTTACAAGTTGTCTGCCTACACTCTGAATTTATGCTATAGTAATGTGGTCTCTTATGTATGTAGTGCAGTAGCAAAATCTACTGTAAGGGATGAAATATCAAAACATCAAAAGATATATATGACCTTTAAGGATAATGAATGTTCTGCATCGTGTCTTTTTCAATGATATTTATTACATAGGTCAAGCCCTAATGGAGATATAGACTTCAAAAGATTTAGTGGATACAGTTGGTAGAAGCAAAAAGTTAGTAACTAGAGAGACTGATTTGCAATAGGAATTGCTAAAAACCACAAATCTCTCTCATACTGAGAAACAGGTTCCTTAATCTCAATTTTCTAGTAAAGATACTTACAGCTAGTAGGAAAAAGATTTCTAATTCTCTGAAGTACATGTAGAGGGAGAGAGTGTGTCCTGCTTTGGTTTGGAACAAAACTGATTCTGTTCAGTGATTTTGCTTTTCATCTAAGTCTCCTTAAACTAACAACACTTTCTGAAGTTAATGTCGGATTTTTACAGGCAGTGTCTGCTCTAACAGTGATAACACCCCATGTTTAGAGTTACTGCCAAGGATTGGTATGCAGACCAAGGCCACTGCTGGATCTTGTGTACCACATTATGGGGTGCAGAAAGCAAAAGGCTGCACCTGCAGGGAGGGGAGGAGAGGACAGGAGAGATGACCCTAAACTGACCCAATGACAGATTCCAGTCCATATACATCATATTCAGCATAAAGCTGAGGGACCACAAGGGTCAAACTCTCTTTTTCAATGGCCATTGTCTGAGGAGGACTCTGTCCATTCTGCCTTCAATCCCAGTCTGTGTGTTCATGAATCCGATACCAGAATCCCACTCCTAAATCCGGTTCCCATCTGCCACTGACTCCAGCCTGGGAATTCCCCAGTGCTTGCTTCACAGCATCAGTGGTGATGGTGATGTAATTGTCAGCAGGGGAATTGGGTTTGATATTGGGTTTGTATATATATATTTTTTTCAATTTATTATTATTTTCATTAAAGCTGGTTTTGTTTTCTTTTTCTGTCCATAAGTCTCTTTCCCTTATTCCCTTTCTCTTCCCCCTTGGGAGGTCAAAAGGATTAATAGAGAGTGTTTGTCATTCATCTAGTGGCTGACCCAGCCCTGAACCTTGACAGAGGGAAGCAAAAATGCATATCTTAGTGTACTGGTTTGTGTGAGATAGTTAATTTTCCTAATAGCAGATAGTATGGGACTATGTTTTTGATTTGTGATGAAAACAGTGTTGATAATGCCTGGATGTTTTAGTTATTGCTGACCCATGTCAACACACAGTCAAGGGCTTTTCTGCTTCTCACACTGCCATGCCAGTGAGCAGGCTGTGGATGCACAGAAAGTTTGAAAGAGACACAGCTGGGACAGCTGATCGCAACTGACCAAAAGGATAGTCCATTCCATATGACATCATGATCAACAATAAAAGCTGAATGGAAAAGAAGGAATAGGGAGGACATTTGGAGCTATGGCATTTGTCTTTGCAAGTAACTATTACGCACCATGGAACTTTCCTGGAGATGGCTGAACACCTGCCCACCAACAGGAAGCAGTGAATCAATTCCTTGTTTTGCTTTGCATGTGCACACAGCTTTTGCTATACTTTGTTAAACAGTCTGTATCTCAATACACAGGTTTTCTCACGTTTACCCTTATGAACAACTGACATCATCTACCTGGATTTACGCAAAACGTTCAACACTGTCCTGCACAAAATCCTGGTCTCTAAATTGGAGAGACATGGATTTGATGGATGTACTATTTGGTGGATAAGGAATTGGCTGGAGGGTCGCACTCAAAGAGTTATGGTAAATGGCTCAATGTCCAAGTGGAGATGAGTGATGAGTGGTGTTCCTCAGGGATGAGTACTGGGACTTTCACTGTTTAACATCTTTTTTGGTGACATGGACAGTGGGATCAAGTGTACCCTCAGCAAGTTTATGGACAAGATGTGTGGTGCAGTTGTCCTGCTGGAGGGAGGGGCTGCCATCCAGAGGGACCTGGACAAGCTTGGGAGACGGGTCCATGGCAGCCTCATGAAGTTCAGCAAGGCCAAGTGCAAGGCCCTGCACCTGGGTTGGGGCAATACCAAGCATAAACACAGGCTGGGAGAAGTATGGATACAGAGAGAGTAGTCCTGAGGAGAAAGATTTGGGGGTGCTGGTTGATGAAAAGCTCAACATGAGGCAACAATGTATGAGTGCAGCCCAGAAAGCAAATTGTATTCTCGGCTACATCAAAAGAAGTGTGGCCAGCAGGTCAAGAAAGGTGATTCTCCCCCTCTACTCTGCTTTTGTGAGACCCCCACCTGGACTATTGTGTCCAACTCTGGAGCCCCCAATACAAGGACATGGACCTGTTGGGGTGGGTCCAGAGGAGGGCCTCAAAGATGATCAGAGGACAGGTTGAGAGAGTTGAGGTTGTTAAGCCTGGAGAAGGGTCTGTGGAGATCTTATTGCAGCCTTCCAGTATCTGAAGGGTGCCTACAGGAAAGCTGGAAAGTGACTTTTTGAAAGGGCTTGTAGTGATAGGATGAAGGGTAATGGCTTCCAACTGGAAAAGCGTAGATTCTAGAAGCGTAGTTTCTAGGAGCATAGATTCAGATCAGATATTAGGAGGAATTTCTTCACTCTGAGGGTGGTGAGACACTGGAACAGGTTGCCCAGGGAATCTGTGGGTGCTCCGTCACTTCACTGGATGTGTTCTGAGAGAGGTTGTGTGGCATTTTGAGAAACCTGGTCTAGTGGGAGGTCTCCCTGTCCATAGCAGAAGGGTTGGAATGAGATGATCTTTGAGGTCCCTCCCTATCTAAACTATTCTATGATTCTATGACTGTGTTCCCCATCCCATTGAGGGGGAGTGAGCAAGTCACTTTGTGAGACTGAGCTGCCTACCAGGGTAAACCATGGCACCATGAAAATAAAGTCGAAGTAAAAATGTCTAAAAATGTTAGTGTTTGTGATATATATATATGTTTTCTAATACTAACTGATAAGGCTTCTAGTTACAATGCTCACTTTTAAATACAGATTCACAGCTTCAATGGGTAAAGAAGAAATTAATAAACAACCATCTTGCCCTTCTAATTCCCTCTATCTCAGTAAGTTTTACAAAGAGTATGATAACAGCACAGGGTAAAATAAAATTTGAAGACGGCCTTTTAAAAAATTTATTCTTAGACCATATGCTATAATGCTTGCTTGTATCATCAAGGATGAGAGATTTTGTCAGAATGATAGGGTGACTGGACCATGATTATGCCCTAAATCTAAAGTTTTAATTGCCTCTTGAAGTCATAGGCAACTTCCTAATGCTCAGAGGCAAAACTTCCTAACTACCTCTTCCAAATGTAATTATTTGTGGGCAGAACATTCCACTGCAGCTTGTTGTTCTGGGATGAATTTGTTACTACAGCTAAAATAAAAGTGCTTTTCATTATGAAATATATTTGAATGTTGATTGAATATGACTAGACTGCACTTCATCATCAGTATTTCTCTTCTGTGTCCCAGGGTATAGATTTTCCTTTCCAAGCAGAGAAAGAGTTCTACAATTGATACCTTTGAGAACTAAATGCATTTGTCATTCCCAGGATACCATCAGGTACAGGTTGTAAATGATGTGAGACACATGTTATATCATTGAATATCTCAGAAAAAGCAGTGTTTTCATTAATTCTGTCCTCATGTTTCCAGGATGTTTATGTTAAAACTCTTAATCCATCCTTGTCATTTCTGCCCAGCAACTAATTTAAATAGTAGCTCCAGATTGCACTGTATCACTTATAGCATAAAGTTTGCCTCCCATCTAAAGAGATTTATTATTCTTGTCAACAATTAATGAGCAAGGAAAGTTTAGTTGTGTTTTGGAATAAATGATAAGTGTTTATTCTAGCCATTTATTTCCTCAATGTCCTAATATAAGGCTTAGCATCCTTTATGATATATCATTTAAAATGTTTGTTCCTTTTCAATTTTCTTCTACATAGCCTCTCAGAATCTTTGTAGTCTTCCTGAGTTGTCTGCCACTTTTTCCATTGGCCATAGACTTTATTTTTCTTCCTGAGTTCCAGCCAAAGCAATCTGTTCAGCCAGACCAATCTATTTCCCTGCTGGCTTGTCTTACAGCACATGGGCACAGCCTGCTCCTGAACCTTTAAGATTTCCCTCTTGAGGAATGTCCAGCCTTCCTGGACTCCTTTTACCTTCAGGACTGCCTCCCAAGGGACTGTGTAAACTAGAAACCTAAACAAGTCAAAGTCTGTCCTCCTGAATTCCAAGGTGGCAGTTCAACTGACCCCCCTCCTCACTTCCCCAAGAACTGAAAACTCCATCATTTCATGATCACTATGCCCAAGATAGTCTCCAATGACCGTATCATCCCTAAATCCTTCTGTGTTCACAAACAACATGTATAGCAGGGAGCCTTCCCTAGCTGGCTCTCTCACCAGATGTGTTGCCATCCTCCACATGCTCCAGGAACCTCATAGACTGTTTCCTCTCCACTGTATTGTATTTTCAGCCCCTGTGTACGTGCTTCCAGCCCCTTTTTATACCCCTTATAAATATACATATATTTATATGATTTGTCCTCCCTGATTCACACTTCTGCCTCTCTTTCCCTGCTTCTGGACTTTTCTCAAAACATCCCATAATGAGTTTTGCATCTTTTACAGTCCTTTTAAAATATTCCATAATAAATTTTACATAATCTCACAAGGCCTGTCTAATGTTCTACAATAAATTTGCTTTTCCCCTAAGACATGAAAATTTTGTTTCTTCTCTCCTGGTTGAGCCTCCTCAACACCTCAGAGCTCATGTCTTCACTAGTGTCTTAGTTACCTCCTGCTCTGTATGGCTTGTGTAGCTGCATGCTCAATTTGTCACTTTTTCTGTCTCATGGTTTTAGTTTTTATATGGAAAAGTCATGAACCAGATGTCCTTACAAATCAGCTGTCTGCTTTCTAGGCATACATATATATCTACATTCCACATATCCTTATGTAATAAGCCACGATAGCTTCTATATGCAGTTTTTCAGACCTGTTTGAAGAATCCAGCATTTCTATGTCAGTTTCTTCAGATTGTTTTATTCAGAAAAATCAATGTTATTGAAATATCAAGCAGAGATTGTGCAATGACTTTCCATAAGTAGAATGATATCATTTATCTGGTAACTACTGGTCTTTTGTTTAGATATTGCAATAGTTATAACACAGTCTATAAATCGCCTTAACAAGCATACAATATTAGCTCCCAGACTTGGTGCTTTTTCTGGAGGAATAAGGCAGGGCTTTTGGTTCATATGTAAGCAGGGTAAAATAAGCTTTAAACTTTTCATGACAAGTTAAGTGGAGTTTCATTTAGTTTGTCTTGCAGACTCATGGGTCAGCTGTAAAGACCACAATACATGCACAGTATGCTTGTTGTAAATGCTTAATGGCTGACAGGAGAAGGCTGGAAGCTAAATCTACATTCACATTTCCTCAGAATAACAAGGGCAGATTTGTATGTGCAATAAAAAATCTGATTAAAGTGACATGCTTGGCCGCTACAAAATCATTTTGGCATGAGGGAGATATACAAGAGTTCTGAGATTGTGCATGGAAAACAGAAGATCAGAAAAATGGTAACCCAGAATAGTTGTGGAAGTCAAAACCAAAAAATGAAATCAACGACTAAAAAAACCCCAACCTGTTGAATTCTGTGATTTGTTGCCATTTAGAGAAGCAAACTTCTAAACTGCAGTGGTTTCCTGTCCTGGGTTCAGCTAGGATAGAGTTAATTCTCACCAGGAGCTGGGAGGTGGCCACAACCAGGATAGACAACTGAATCAGCCAATGGGGTACTCAATGCCATGCTGACATCACACCTGCTATATAAGGTGGGGGGAAAGGAAGCGACAAAGCCAGGACTCTAGCAGGGCAGGAGCTGTGGTAATTATGGTGTGGGTCGGGCAGGTAGGTTTATTTTATATCATTTTGTATATTGAATCATTAGTGTTACTAGTTCTGCTGCTGTTGTTTCCTCTGTTTTTGCATTGCCCTGTTGAATTCTCCTATCTCACCCCACGGGGCTTTGCTTTTCTCTCCTTTTTTTCTCTCCCTGCCATTTACTGGGAGTTGGGGTTTGAGCTGCCACGTGGTGCTCAGCTCCTGCCTGGGTCAAAACCATGACACTGCCCTACAGGCAATTTACTATTTCTGATGTCATGCAACTTTGTTGCTTCTGTATTCCTAGTAGACAGTTGGTAGTATCCAGTGTGATATCTGGAAGCTGACACAGGCTATGTAGTTATGATAGGTGTATCCATAGTGCAGAGCAGCTCATGGCAGAACTGTAATGAGAAGCTGACTGAACACACTTCTCTTGGTGATGCTCCAGAGTGTAGCATGTGTGATGGAGCCCTTGAACCTCTGGCAGGCAGCAGGATGTGAAAAAAAGGTCTGCAAAACAACTGTAGAAAACATGCAAGTGAAAAAAGGTAAGTGAAAATAAAGAAACTGAGCAATTCAAGGCTCACCAAAAGTTAAAGCATCTTTTTAAGGGCATTGTCCAAATTTCTCTTAAAGACTGCATAATCATATGACTTTAGTTCGTAAATTAATGTCATGTCAGAGGTTAAAAAAGTACTTATACCTATGACCAATTATTTATAGTTAATCATTTTATAGTTAATAGCTGCTTATTCTTTTAGATCAGTAAAATGCCTTCGCTTTTCCCTAAACAAGTTACTTCACTGTACTCTTTTCTCATCAGTTTACATTGTCCCCGATTACCAAGAGCAGAAGGCGGTTTCATTTATTGCTCTATATCCCTCGACAGAGTTCACAAATTATTTTGAAAAATGAAACTTGACTTGGTGTCTAGCTTGAGAAATACTATTTTCCCTACACTTTTTCTCTCCATTTTGAAAGGTAAATATATATAAAGGTACATTTTTAAAAATCCGATAACAATGCATATTCCTTTTCTCAGACTCTGTTTACATCATCCTGAAAAACAAGCTTCTCTAAAGTGTATTTTCACATCCTTCCTTGTCTCTTGCCTAGTAAAATTATAAATGATCACAAGCTTTCAAAACAGAGAGGAGGGAACTCTGATACTAAATGTGGTAGCTCAGGTCACTGCATCCTTTTGTGTTATTTCTAGGAAGTCAACATGTATGGCCATCTCTATTGCGCAGGCTGACTCACACATTATGTGTGAGTGGGCCAAGAATAAACTTTGTGCATTGTTGTTGTGGTGCTGAAATGATTTATCAAACCATTGGTTTGAAAAAGAGAATGTATAACAAGTTAGGCTTAAATAATCTTTCTAGGGAAGAAAGTGCCTAGTGCAGACAAGAATAGAGAGGTATCAGAACATTATGGAAGAGTTCAGCAATCACTTAAGCCTTCTACACTTCTAAGATGAAGTTTCTGTCAAAGGAGTGCAAATGCAGGCAGCATCAATTTATTTATTGCTGATGGGTCTTGAGAGACACAGCATAAAACTGTACACAAACAGCTCTTAATTCAAAGAAAATTAAAAGCCAATTTTGTAATCAAATGACATAATTTGCTCTCCTTTCTTTAATGACTGTAAAGTTGGTCAGTAAATGGGGTTCTGTGACTACTAGAAAATGGTGACAGACATCACTTTGGGCTGCCAGGGCAGTGCTCCACTCATGATGGGGTTTGCATGGCCAGAGCTGGTGCCAGTTTGTTCTAATAGCAACTTGGTGGCCACAGGACCGTTGTCTGACCTAAACCAAATCTCTATCATAGTCACAGATGGACAAGGCTGGATAAACTTGGTAGTAACCACAGGACAGGCAGACACTCATGGTGTCCCCTGGATCTGGGGAAGGGTGCACCAGAAGCAGGACAGGAAGCCAATGAGAAGGCATCAGGCCAGGGTGACATAAGTTACTGAAATATTCCATGACTGAGGGGGAACCATGAACTTTGTCCTTTTCCTGGCAAGGAACTCGGAGTGCTGCCAGGTCCAGCAATTTGTTCTGTTCCTTTTTGTCCACAAAGCAATTTTGAGACTAAAAAAATGTGCAGTCCAAACAATTCTGCATCTCTACATGTTGTGCTTGCAATAAGCTTGGATCCTCGCATGAAATTTTGGATTTCTAACCTGTTTCCATCTTTCCCAGAACATTTTCTTATTGGAATCTTCTAGTTTGTGACTTGGGGATGGGATATAGAAAATTTCACTTGAGGATTTTGGTTTAAATCATACCACAGTTGCCTAAAGTTAGATTTTAAAAATTGTGTGGTGTCCTACGCAAAATAAAATAATTTGTTTTTCAGAGGTTCAGTAGCATGTACATAAATCACCGGGGTTGGTGTATATAAAATGGAAGGCAGAATATGATGTTTTCATCAGAGGTTTTTGATATAAGGATATAGTCAATGTCAGAACAAAGGAATAGTGTTTTATATTTTAATATACAGTCATAACAAGCTGGGGGAGGATGTGTGTATCAGAGACCATTGAACTTGCTGATTTACAAGACAAGCAATTTAACACTATGGGCTTGATCCATTTGCCTAATTTGAAGCATTTGTTCTTGGAGTTGTCCTAGGTATCCTGTTTAATCTCCGAGATGGTGTGAATTTTCCATATTTGACAGACCCATGCAAATGTCTCTGATATTTAGAGTAATTCAAACAGCATAGAAATCTACCTTTAGGCAATTTAACTGATCCTTTACTGAATCATCAGCTGTGACAAGTCTTGCAGAAGTTGGACCTATTGTAGTTTTAGAATTTACTCTTCCCTTTTGACTTCAGGTAGCTGGACAGGACATGACATGACACACATTGTAGCAATTTGAGCACTTCACCTCTGAGGTTTAGTTCCTTTCCAACAGAACTGGATATCTGCTGGCTTCCAACATCATCTGAGAGCCAGAGGTTCAATTTTGTTGAAGCAATAAGTCAGTGTTCTCATTACCTCTCCTCTTGACATAGCTCATGTCCCACAAAACCTAGCCACTTTACTCCCCATATCCATTGGTGGTATGAATGGGATAGATGCGGTCTGCCAAAGAGGCAACACAAATGTAGAGAATGAAAGAGAGGAAAGAGCACATCCTTATTCCTACTTTTCTAATCTATGGGGAAGGGCAAATAGAAAGGGAGATTTTTACCTTTCCCTACTGAATCTCTTTTTTATTCTCCATTCATTTAATTCTTCCTTTTCTGACCCCATAAAAATTGTGGTTTGGAAAGAGGTTGTCCCTATTTTAGCCAGCTCAGATCACAAGTTTTCAGCAGACACTGGTTGTATTTTGGTGCTAGCAGTCATTGAGCACTATCTTCTGTCTATCAAGGAATCTAAGCACGTACAGTACTACTCATTTAAATAAGCATAGTTCAAGATCCTAAACCTGTGATTATACTGAAATGTATGAATCAACATGCTTTTTCATATCATTTGTAGGAACAATGTGAACTGATTTTGTAGCAGAGGATATAGCACTACAATTTAGAGTTGCATTTTAATATTACTTTAAAGATTGGGTAAACAAATTTTTTTCAGAATAAGAGAAATAGAGTGGTAACAATCAAGATACATTGTTGGTTTAGGAAGTTAGTGTGTACCTGGAGTGCAGTGATAAATAATTAAGAAAACCACAGAATTTTCCATAAAAATCCATTATGTTCTGTATTAGCTCTTTCAGAATTCCTTTCTACAACTACCTGAAGGGAAGTTGTAGCGAAGCAGGAGTTGGTCTGGTCACCCTGGTAATAAGCAATAGAAAAGAGGAAATGGCCTGAAGTTGAACCAGGGGACGTCCAGGCTGGATATTAGGAAGCGTTTCTTTACAGAAAGGGTTGTCAGGCATTGGAATGGCCTGTCTGGGGAAGTGGTGGAGTCACCAGCACTGGAGGCAGGTAGATGTTGTGCTTAGGGACATGGTGTAGTGGTTTCTGATAGGGCTAGGAATAAGGCTGGACTTGATGATCTTGAAGGTCTCTTTCAGACAGAACTGTTCTATGATTCTACATTAGTTGCTTTTACTGTATAAAGGTTCTGAAACTGCTTCATGTGATATTTTTTCTTTTTATCTTTCAATTATTTTTCCATTCTTTTTCAAAGGGGAATTGAGTACTCTAGAAAACTAGTAGAACACTGATTAGTTGCTCTAGAGACTGAAATACTGTGATGATCTTCACAAAAGTGAAAGAGCTTCTGTGCAGTCCCTGCTAGCAGGAAGCAACATTGTGACAGCAAGATCAGATGTAGGGATGAGAAGGTAAATCACTGGAAAAGCTGAATGTTTAGCTAAATCCATGGTAACTAAAAGAGCAGGCTAAATATCAGCAGCTCATTAGCAAGTGGAGTTTGGATATGTGTGATGCGTATAAATACTTCATGTTTCAAAGCCTTTACTTTCTGAACAATGCTTTATTTTGCCAAACAAGTGAGAAAAGGAAAATGAATTTATGCAAGTAGTTCTAGTGGTTTAATGCACTGTATTAATCTAGCTATCTTTTCTGTCTATTGACAATTATTAACCTCATTAGCATGGCTTTGCCGCTAACAATCTTTATCAATATATAAATTTTATTCTTCACTTTGAGTATGGATTTTCTATTAAGATGTCTTCTTTCATTCTTTTCTTGCTCTGAATGTAAAGAAAATAGAAAAACCAAGAAATGCAGAAAACATTTCAGGATTGTTGACAGCCATTTTAAATTTTAAGATACTTTATATTTGAGGGCCAAATCTAATGTAGATTTCTTTCTAGTCTAGCTTACCCTTTTTTGTAAAGTAGTTATTTCTGTTTACTGGCTTTCACTAAAATCACTGTTATCCTCTGGAGTCAGTAATTACTTAAGACTAGCAGAATTTGCCTTTGCCTAAAACTAAGATTCCCCCTGTCATTTGTTTATTTTTCAGAACTCTAGCAAAATTACAGTTATTGATTTTCTTTGAATATAAGCACTGAGATTTTAAAATCTATTGTGAAATATCTTATGCTTTAATAGTGCCTTCATATAATATGGGTGATGTTATTTTCATTCCTTTTCCCTCTCCCTTACCTTGGGCCGCAGACATTCTTTAATGCAGGCAAGAGCCCTTTCTTGCCCCCCAGCTCATGTCTTGATACATCTTCCAGAACAAGTGGTATGCAGAACTGAGGCTAGTTAAAGAATATTTCAAATTTGTAACTACATGGGTACGTACATCATAGTTAGTCAGTATCCATAACATACCATGTTATAAAACAAACAAAAAAAATCTGTCTTTTTAGGTTCTGCTAATTTCAGCTGTATACAGGGTATATACATTGTCTACAACTCACCAATCACCCCATGGTAGGTGTAAGATAAAGCCAATGTAAACATCAAGGGTGATTGTCTTCTCTTATGTTGGTAACAATTAACTACTACTCCCTAATAGACTTTCCATTTTCTGAAATTAATTTCTTTGTCGTTTGTAAACCCTTTTTGCAGTCATCACTGAAACAACATGACTGTTTCAAGTAGGAGCTGCTTCTGCCCTCGCAGAGCTCCATGACTTACCAGCCATGCCTAATGTTCAAAAAGCCCATAAAAATTATCTTTAAAGAGCAAAATCTAAGGGGTTACATAGTGATATAGGTGATTGCCCTTTCCATGGTAAATACTGCATTGGATTATTTGTTTAGGCTTATTCAGTTTAGTCACATTACTGTTTATTTTAAAATTTATCCAGAGCACAGAACAGAGTAGAATTTAAAGACACTTTTCCCTTCAAAGTCTTGCTATGTTGATGGTGTTGTTTGACCTTCTTGATGTCTAAAATTGGCTTTAATTCAGATAAATTAAATCATCTTTAATTCAGGTAAATTCAACTTCTCAAAAATAGTGATATTTCTTGGCCTATTGCTTGAGTAAATGCTCGGAACACATATATCATCTTTCAGTCTTAGAAGAAAGTGATTTGCTGAACACAGATAGGTTGAGCTCATCCAAGCAAGAAAGTCAAATAAGGTTCACCAGAAGGATGAACAGCGCTTCCTGCAGATGTCAAATTTGTGATTTAGGAATTAATACTCATAGATTTCCTGGAGCATTTTCAGGCAGTGCATCAAATTCCTAGTAGATTGTCAGGAGAATGCAGGGTAGCAGCAGACGCATCATTCAATATGTATTCAGCCATGGAATGTCTGCCCTTAGAGTTGCTATGCTTTGTGGTACAGCTGGTTGCCTTTGAGAGAAAACATGGATAAATATAGTCCATAAGCTTCATATGTGAGTTTTCAATATGCCTGGTTTGGTTTCCTCATCAATACTTCCATGGTTCCTAAAACTATTGATAGGATCCTACCTTTATGGGTAGTCCTCTATAACATTGTTTTGATGATTCAGCCAAGTCATCTGATTTTGCACAGGTTTGCAGATATCAGTCTGCATAAAATACTACCCAGAAACTTTAAAAAAAGACAGATGAGAATATGAGAAAGCAGTCCATTAACAAATGAAATCAATGAGAACTGTGGAATTATTGATTTACTTAGCAAAATAGTCTCTAAGGTAAACAAAGTGAAGAAGAGGGAAAAATAATATCTAAGCACAGGAACAGTAATGTAAAAATAAATACAAAGATGGCAGGATGACTCATAATTGCTGAGCAGACCTCCATGTTGGTCAAAGCAAGTAGAATTATTCCACACATAAAATTGAATTGGAATAAATAGAATTATTAATAGTACCAGTAATAGAGCCTTGTATATACACAGTCATAAACAAGTGACCTTTTGAAATAATGGTATAGAGGAGATAATCTTAAATCATTATATGTATGTTGATTTAAGTCTTTCACAGAATGGTTTAGGAAAGTTTTCACACACACACACCCATTCAAATCTAAGTTACCCATGAGCACTGGGAATTGCTTTGCAGACAAATTGTTATTACTCTTTGTTTACGAGGAAGAGTTAAAATTAGTATCTCTGAGAACATGAACCAGGAACAGAGGCAATTTATTTTAACATAAAGAATTAAATGAAATGATAGCAACTAAGGATCATGTTGCACCTTTTACTCCTGTAGTCTGAGGAAGAAAAGGTGAATCTTGTGAAAGCTTATGAATTATATTTTAGTAAGACCTATGAAAAATTTTAGAATTAGAACTTTTACCTTGTGTATTTTATATTTACTTTATCTGATCAATGCATACACACACACACACACACTTAACTGTGGGGAAAACTATGTAAGCATCATAAGGAAGCTTCTGACCACACTGAAGGAAATTAGGAGACCCTTACTGGCTTCAAAAATTGATTTTAAATGAGGAGCTTCAATTCACAGGCTACAATAATTTACTGTGCTATGGTTGTCTTTAATAAGAGATATCCAGATAAACACCATTTGCATAAATTAGACATACAGTGGCAATCAGATTTGGTTTCGTTTCAAAATAGCCTATGATTAACAGGTCCATTTGCCTTAATATTAAGTAATGTAGAATGAAGAAACTTCTTTTAAACAAAATAATGGGCTTCTGAGCTTGTCTTTAAATCTGGTAAGGTATGGAAAAACCACCCTGTTTTCAATATGTATACTGCTGCTATCCAAGCGGCTACCAAATCTGTCTTCTTCAAAGCTGCAAGTTGGAAAAGGACCTGGGGGTATTGATCAATAGTCGACTAAATATGAGTCAGCAGTGCATGCAGGTGGCCAAGAAAGCCAGTGGCATCCTGGCTTGTATTAGAAACACTGGCCAGCAGGATTAGGGAGGTGATCGTCCCCTTGTACTCGGAACTGGTGAGGCCACACCTTGAATATTGTGTTCAGTTCTGGACCCCTCACTATAAGAAGGACATGGAAGTGCTGGATTGTGTCCAGAAAAGGGCAACGAGGCTCATGAAGGGCCCAGAGCACAAGTCCTGTGAGGAGCAGTTGAGAGAGCTGGGGTTGTTTAGTCTGGAGGAGGCTCACGGGAGACCTTATCACTCTCTACAACTACCTGAAAGGAGGTTGGAGTGAGGAGAGGGACAGCATTTTCTACCTGGTGATGTGTGATAGGACCAGAGGGAATGGATGCAAGCTGTGCCAGGGAAGCTTTAGGCTGGATGTTAGGAAACATTTCTTCACTGAAAGGGTTACTAAACATTGGAATGGCCTACCCAGAGCAGTGGTTGCCATCCTTAGAGGCATTTAAATGGCATGTGGACCTGGTACTCAGGGACATGGTTTAGTGGTGAGCTTGCAGCGCTGGGTCGAAGGCTGGACTAGATCTTGAAGGTCTCTTCCAACCAAAGACATTCTGTGATTCTTCTAAGTAATCTAAGTAGATATATTATCAAACAACATGTTTTGATACTAAACACAGCATTCATTTCAGTGTACAAATTTAATGGGGAATAGAAGTTAATGTGTTTTATTGTTTGAGCTTTAATACCGACATTTCTTGTCTTTTTATTTCAACATTCTATTTTCTGCTTTTTTTCTTTCACTATTTTGCTTTTTTTCTTAAACTTCTTATTTTTGGGATGATAGTTCCTAAGAGATGGGAATTTCTGTGAATCTTGGAAACTGTTTAAACAAAATCTTATTAAAATTCATTCATTTTGTAAAAATGAGTGTTGTATGCAAAAGCCTGAGGAAAAAAATATACTAAATATAATTTGGAGAAATATTTTTAAATGCATACACAAAAGAATTGTTGATGGCATGTTACTAAGAACTTAAGTGCATTCTGTTGCTTAACCCTTTAAACTCTTTCAGATTCCAGAACAGAGATTCTTGAAGTCATTGTTGAACCAGTACCTAATCTTGTGTAGTTCGAAGAGCTTCGGGTGGTAAGTGCATCTCAAATACAGAGTACAGATCAATGCACTGAAATGCAGTTTCCATTCAATCTATCAAAATGGGGCTCTTAAAGGTATTGTGATTAGTGCACTTTTCAGAGACATAGGTTTAGGTTTCATCTTTGCCTGAAAATCTTTTTTTGTTGGATTTTAAAATATTACTTTTTTTTTTCTCCTGATTCTCCTTCCCATCTCATGGGGGGCTGGGGGGAAGGGGGAAGGTGAGCGAGTGGCTGTGCAGCACTCAGTTGCTGACTGAGGCTAAACTACGACAGTCCTTTTTGGCACCCAACACGGAGCCCAGTGGGTTAAGATAACAGATATGACCAAAGTGTGTTAAACCAATATTGTTATACATGCTTTTTATATTAGTTAAATAGTGCATGGTCACAGTGTTGGTCCAATTGTTTGCATGGTGGTGTTATGTAAAACCTTATGTACTCTGCGTTCCCTGTGGTGATGTTGATCATTTCTGGGATGTGGGGCAGGATGCTCATGTTTTATTGGGTAATGTTGACTTACGATATGATTATGCAACTGGTTGTGATGTTAAGCTGATATGTGTATGCAGCATTGTAATTTTTTAGTAACCTCACCCAGTCTGTGGGCATGACAAGGGAGGAGACTTTCTCAGTTATTCAGAATTTTGAATATCATTGGGATGTCCAAGACAGCATGGTCTTGTTGCTGTGTCTACTGAATGTGTTGCAGGTATTGTTTAGGGTCATAACACTTTTTTTTTTCAACAATGCCATTCAGAGATCTGCCCTGAGGCTGAGTAGTTATGAGTGGCAGGGAGTGTGAAAGAGTATGAACAAGTGCCTAGGGCAGTGGTCATCTCCAGTGTTTTGGAATTTTAGCACTGAACAAGTGCAGAATCCTGATAATCTAGCAAAATATTTAGAAAAAGTATGTTGTCAGCCTGGCAATTCTTGAGAGACACAAACCACTGCTATGTGCTGGGGCCTTGCAGTGACTTGTGTCAGCTGCAGTGCATGTTGGTCTGTTTTCAGACCTGGAGACCTGCTCTTCCCCTTGAGGGCACCTCTAAGTCATTTCCACAATACATGAGTGATTCTGATGAGGATTAGAGGGGCTCTGCCTCCAGCCAGGTAGGGGAAAGGGACAGTCAGGTTTACTGGACTGTGTGGATGCAAGGGCCTGGCACATCAGACCCACAGGAGTATAAGGTTTTAGGAGAGACTGGCACGCAGTGCACCCTGATGTCATCAAGATATAGAGAAATCAAACCCATCTGTTTTTCTGGGATGATGGGGGATTCCAGCAGCTGACTGTACTGGAAACTGAAGTGAGTCTAACTGGGAATGAGTGACATAAACATCCTATTGTGACTGTCTCAAAGGCCCTGTGCATCCTTGGCATATGCCACCTTTAGAGAGGGTATTTCAACAGAGAGGACATGTTTCTTAGAACCATCAAATATTTTTTTTGTAATAGTAACTATCAGATGGAATGCACAGAGGAGTTTGGGGAAAATATTACCATTGTTCTATTAAAACAGTTTTCTATGGCATGTTCTCTACAGATGTAATTTTGTGAGGTATCTAAATATCCAAAAATTTTAAATGGAAGAGTAAGTATTAATTTTCTGACTTTTGATTTCTATTGAATCCAAATTCAAGGAGCCAAGTAATTTTTGAAAGGGAAATTATTTGGAGTATTGGCTTAATCTAAAGTTGTAGCTATTGGACAAAATTCAATATACCCTAGTATCATGCATAATTAGTAAATTAGATGTAACTCATGTCAACCTAAAAATGTGGAAACCCTCCATAATTGTTTTTTCTCCATCCACAATTAAGACTAAGCGTTAACCTGAATTTATCATTTATAAATCCCTTGATTTGTGCAATTTTTCTTATGTCTTCATTTATAAACATAGTTTTTGTATCTTTGAATTTAGCTGAACATAACAGTCAAAAGAAGTTCTTTTCAGACTGCAACAAACAATAGGTTTTATGAATAAGAATTTGCTTTAAAAGATTGATGAGCCAACTAAAAAAAAAATCCAATAACCTTCAAGACCTTTTTTATTGTATTGTTGAATTACAATGAATTGTTCTTGGAGCCTAAGAGTTGTAGATTACAGATTGAATATTGAAAAAAGTATAGAAGTTGATTATATTATTAATAAATTCAAGCTCTAACTTGAGGGATATTGTTTTGCAATACAAAACATTTCTTATGGCTAGACTGTTCAAGACCTCTTTAATTGAATATAGCTAAAAAATGGATAGTTCATGTGTAATATTTCCCTCCTGTTTGCTTGAACTACAGCTGAACCTAAAGCTCTAGTAGGGTTTTAAGAGAGTAAATAGTCAATGAAAGTACAGTCCACAATTTTTTTAGGAAACAGCTCAGTGTTTATCTTTGCTTTATGAAAGGAAAAAGAGCAAAACACTTTAGATTTTTATGACTACAGCAGAAAAAAAGAAGGGCTTTGGGTAAAATAGGTGTCTTTTTACTCACAAAAGAAATTGCATCCAGAGTTATACAAATATTTCTCTCCTATGGGCATAAAATTCAGAACTTTGAACTACATTTAGACATTAAGATGTTACTTCTCTGAAGCAAGTGGTGTTCCCTTTGGCATTAGAAAGACTTTGAGGTGCTCATCTCCTCTTTGAATAAGATCGGCTATAGATGGAGAGTCACTTGACACCAGTAACAGCAGAGTCACGAAGACAGTCTTGATATCAAAATCCTTTGGAAGGAGAAGTAAACATGCCACATGGCACAAAAGGGAGAAAAAAAATACTTAGTGAAGTTTCACAGGTGTTTAAAGAAACCCAGACCATCTCTAAACCCTCAATATGTTCAAAATTCCCTAGAGTTCAGAATGAAAAGGACAATACAATATTTTCTCTCCTGTATGAAAACTGAATGAGAACAATTCAAAACAGTTTTTATAACATTGCAAAATGGTATCCTTATGTTTGTAGCTCATTATATGAGACATACAGTCTCATTTCGTACAAGTCTGCTTTTAATAAAAGCATTGTATTATTTATTTTAACTAGGAAAAGATCTAAAAGTTCTCTTTTGAAAAGCAAATCAATTTTATTCTTTAAGCTAAAGAAATATTATGCCAGCCTGAAAGAGTTGATCTCAAATTATTGTTGTTGTGCAACTAAATTAATATGGAACTTGTGTAGGTAACTGACTCACAAGCAGATTGCCTGTAGGAAATACCTGTAGTGTAATATGAAGAAATCTTTTAAATAAAGAAATGACAAAATCCAATATCTAAAGATGTGTAGAATGACTGCAAAAATGTGATGCTGCTAATGATGAGAATATCAGTGCTTATTTAGTGTCTAGATTAGCAAATAAAATTGAACATAGGATGCATGATAGAGAAGAAAAAGCAATAGAAGAATGCGTGATACAACATATAAGTAACTTATTGAGTAGAATTGTGGCTGATATCTTTGGAACTGGGCAGCTGGATACCACAGCTGGTTTTGTCAGCAGCTGCTGAGAGCCATGCTGCCAAGCTCTCACACTACCCTGATAGCCAAGTGAGCAGAATGCTTCCAGGGTCAGGTCCAGCTTCTTCACGGGCAGTGATGAGTGAGCATGGTACCTGCTGGAGGTGTGAGAGGGAGAAGACTATGGGTCAGGAAGGTGTAGCTCATCACTGAGCAGCTGAAAATTTGAGTATTGGTGGGGGCTTGGCAGGATTAAAGCACGGAGCGGAGTAGATAGCAGGAGAGGACAACTGTGGTAAGAGGAAGTAGTGCCATTTATTTGATTAGGGGGAGTGCAAAGAAAGGAGCGAGTCTGTGGCTTCTTAATTGTAAAATATTCTTACATATTTAAATCAAGTGATGCTGCAAAACTCCTTGTTGAATTTGCCTAACACTTCTGTAATAATAATACCTTTCCACTTCAGGAATTTTTTTTGTACTAGCAATAGTGATTTCTCTGCTCTCTAGGTTACTCTCATGCAGTGAAACTCTGTACCTTAGTAGTGTCTATAACTCTAAAGCTAGACTCCCATTGTCATACATCAGTGATATTAAAATATGCTAAAGCATATTCATGGTAAGAGAATTGATGTTCGGATATAAAAGCTTTATCATCCTATCACTGATTTAAATTAGCTTGAAACTGTGCTTGAAAGTCCATTATTCTTCCGCTGCCTAGTCTCAGACTATGACAGAGACCTATCTACATCATCAGTACCTCAGTTGATCATGTTCAATGGCAATTTTGAACAAAAAAAAATAATCAAGCTTTCAGTGGCTGTGACTGAACTAACTTCTCATGTGTAGTCCCTTGCAAATGAGGCTCTATTAGAGCAACTGCTTGCAGAAATTGTAGAATCATAGAATGATAGGGGTTGGAAAGGACCTCTGGAGATTGAATCCAAACTCCCTGCCAGAGCAGGATCACCCAGGGCAGGCCACACAGGAACAGATCCAGGTGGGTCTTGAAAGTCTCTAGAGACTCCACAACCTCTCTGGGCAGCCTGTTCCAGTGCTCTGTCACTATGCACTGTCTACACAACCAGTTTTCTGCCTTGTGAAATAAAAACACAATTTTAAATTCATCTGCTTGCAACTCCCCTGAGTTAACTTCTCATTAAAGGTAGAAATAATGAAAGTTTGTTTTCTTTCAACTTAAAATGCAAAACCCACTCATATTACCTCAGAAGGTACTTGATAGGCTCTCTCCCCCTCAATTTTCCCAGGTGAAATAACTTTTCAAAGTATGTTAATGTTACTACTTCTCTCTAAATCACATTTGTACCATTATTCTAATTTATGTTTCTGCAGTATTTTATTTTAGGGAACATATAGCACATTGGATTTGTTGATCTCATGAACACATATCCACATTAATGTCAATGAGACTTCTTTTTGTGAATGATTGTCAAGGTTCGACTCCCTATCTTTGTTAAACAGAAGATATTAGAACAAAGAAATCTGAGTTGACACCGTTTTGTACTGTTTGCACTCATACAAAATATGACTGGTGAAGATGTTGAACACAGTACCTCTTAGTGAGGTCTTCATCTGGCTAAAAAAGAGATTATTACATTTGAGGAGTTAATCCAATCTTCATCAGCCTAATCTAGGATAACATTTTTAGCTTTCCTGTAAAGTATTGCACCACTTTAATGCACCTCGGGGGTAACAACAGAAATTGCCATTTCTATTTCGAAAACACCATCTGCAGCAGTTTTGTTGTGAATGTTGGCAGCTTACTGACACTGTATTACTAAAATGAATGAGATTTTAGACACAGAGAAGGCCCAGGTATCTGTTCCAGCTAATATGTGCATGTAGATATATGTAAATTTGCTCTTGGGCAAAATTACTTTTTTCTTTGGGGAATATGACTGCTACTATTAATAGCAATGTTGTAGTTTGCAACAGTTTTTTAATACCTATTTAAGCTCTTCTGATCTTGTCAGAAATTAATGGAAGAGATCTTGCTGAGCAATGATTCTTGGCATGGTGGAGGAAACAGCTATGTTCCATTCCTGACTCTTGTGTTGTCAGTGGTAAATACTGAACATGGTTATATTTTTATTGCACTAAGCTGCTGATGTTTGATCCCCTGGAAAGTTGAAATAAAATCAAACCTTTGGAGATAAAGGAGTCTCCCTTAAAAATTTGTGCACGAATGTGATTTGGGCAAACAAGGTAACCTCTTAAATTTAAATTTTTTGTAATTTGATCCCTTACATTACCTGTACAATGTTTTAAATTTTGATAACCAATAAAATGCAGAATTAAATGAATATACACATCCTCTTGTCACTTTGCTAATGTACCTAATTATGTTAAGACCAAACCATAGCTTCATTGAAAATTTTGATAGAAGTTTGCAGGTCTGCAGGTCCTTCAGAAGTTTTCTGCATGTTACTGCACCTTACAAGATTACCTTTTAGAGAAATTAAATGTTTCTTTTCTTCTTGATGAATAAAGGCAAAGGGATTCCTTAGAGAAGGGGCATTTCCCTGCATTCTTGAAAACCAGTCTAAATGTATTTCAGACCCCAAATATACTATTATTAACTTTTTTGGGGCACTTAGCTATATAACCAAATAGTACAATTTATGACCAGTATTAGCTTTGTCACAGTAGTCTCCTTTGCCGAAAAGTTGCTTTCACAGTTTATAGGTGTCTCTGACAGTCCTCTGGTCTTTTAGAGCAGAGAAAGGCTCTAAGACAAAGCTTCTGCATATAATAACAGAGTTGGAGAAGCAGTTTAAAAATCCATGGCAGAAAGCTTATTCAGGTTATAGAATCATTTAGGTTGGAAAAGACCTTTAAGATCAATCAAGTCCAGCTGCCAACTCCTCCACTAAACCATGTCCTTAAGAACCACATCTCCATGTACGTTAAATCACTCCAGAACTGATCACTCAAACACTTGCCTGGGCAGCCTATGCTAATACTTAACAACCCTTTCAATGAAGTTTTTCTGAATATCCAACCTAAACCTCCCTTGGCACAACTTGTGGCCATTTCTTCTTGTCCTATTACTTCTTACTTGGGAGAAAAGACTGACCCCCCACTTCCCTACCACCTTCTTTCAGGTAGTTGTAGAGAGCAATAAGGTCTCCTCTGAGCCTCCTTTTCTCCAGACTAAACAACCCTAGTTCCCTTGGTGCGCAGGCTTTGAGCCAGTTGTTGTTCATCCACTCCCCAGGCTGGAAACAATTTTTTTTTCTTATACTGCTGCTCTGACATGAATGCAGCATTTCTTCTTTTTCCCTACAATTCTATCTTGGTGTGGAATGGAGTTTCTAATAGGCTGAATATAATGTACATCACAGGATTTTTTGGTGTTCCAATTAAGTCCTCAATAATTTCCTAGCACCATTCATTCCCCACTGCTACACTGTCTGGTAGCCCTGCTAAGTGTGATTCCTTCTTCATACTGTATCAGTAAGTTAATAAGTACAGAGCTTATGTCTCAGAATAATGTCAAAACATTTCATGTCTGTTAAGTTCCAGTTGCTATGACAATCAGTGTTGCAATCATCTCTATATTTTCAATGAGCACAAAATTCAGCTCCTTGCAGTTCGTTTCAGCTCCCTATCTAGATGTGATACTAAAAGACGGACACAAAGATTAGGTCTGCACCAACTTTTAACTGATTAAATGTACTGCTTTTTAAAAGATGTTTGTGCTAGACTTTTTTTTTCCTTGTGCATTGTAGATTTTAACAGGTTTCCTTTTATATCAACATAACTTAGGGACTATATAAAAAGAATTTTTTAAAAAATATGCCTACCAGAATTATCACAATTCCTTGTTTAGTCCCTGTAATTGTCTCTATTCTTAAATGTTTGAATGTGTTCAGCTCATCAATGTTAGGCAAGCTGATAAGAAAGTTAGAAGTTAGTGTGTTTTAGAACAGTGTATTTGTGACTATACAATTACATTTGGAATAAATATAATTTATCTTATAACTTCTTGTATTGGATGTAGGTGGCAAGGTTTTGGCAACAGTGGGAGCTGCAGAGCTGGGCTCAGAGTAGAAGCTGGGGCTTGTCTCATGACAGACACAGGTGGTTCCAGCAGGCCTCAAACTGGACTCTGACTGTGCTGCCATCCAGCGAGATCTGGAGAGCTGGGCAAAGGCAAACCTAATGAAATTCAACAAAGATAAGTGTAGAGTCCTACACTTTGGAGGGAACAACTCCACGTACTGGTACAGGTTAGGGGCAGATGTCATGGAAAGCAGTCCCATGGACAGGAACCTTGGTGTCCTGGTGAACAGTAAGTTATCCATGGAACAGCAATGTGCCCTTGTGGCCAGGAGGGCCAATGGTATCCTGGGTGTATAAAGAAGAGTGTCCAGAAGGTTGAGGGAGGTGGTTCTCCCCCTCTACTCTACAATGGTAAGACCCCATCTGGAGTATTGTGTTCAGTTCTGGTCTCCTCAGTTCAAGAGGGACAGGGATATACTAGAGAGAGTCCAAGAGAGCTTTGTGGATGATTAAAGGACTGGACCATCTCCCTTATGAGAAAAGGCTGAGGGCCCTGGGGCTGTTTGGCCTGGAAAAGAGAAGACTGAGATGGGATCTTATTAATGTTTACAAATATCCGAAGGGTGGGTGTCAAGTAGGAGGGGCCAGTCTCTTTTCAATTGTGCCCTGGGATAGGATAAGAAGTAATGGAAGAAAGGTGAAACACAGGAAGTTCCACCTCAACATGAGGAAAAACTTCTTCACTGTGAGAGTGACAGAGCACTGGAACAG